>CASHTH010000538.1:0-28780 GCA_030341885.1 Geodia barretti
TTGACGACTTATAGTCATGAATTCGGTACTTCAGCCCTCGCCTTGAAAAACCGTGTACGTGGGGTTCGTCACTCCCCCATTATATGGATTTTGAAGTATTGCATATTCCCAGCAGCCGTGGTCACAATGCGCGGAGTAGGGACTACAGTTTGGTCGTGTATTCTGTGGGCTGTATATATAATGCCACCGGTCTCTGTCCGGCGTGTTGGGCAGCCACAACCTTGTAAGTGTGCAGTGGGGTGTGGTCAAGAAGTGGTTGGACCGACGTCGCACATCGAGGCGACCACGCAGTAAAGAGATTGTGGTCCAATAGAGCATAGCAAGAATGGCGCCAGCTGAGCACCTACCCTATACAGGCAGCGAGAAGTGAGTCCCTCTTCTCCACTGGTAGTCATGGTGTAGCAGTGTATATGCCCCGTGGTCTGCTCACGCGGCTCTATTCCATCGTTCTCAGCGCGCGAGAAACTGGAAGTGGGAGTATGGCCTCACTCGAAGAGTGAGTGGACCCTGGAAGGTTCGGTCACACTCTGTGCATGGCACAAAAGGCTTGTTGTATGTGGATTATGGTCCATCCCTAACACAGTGCGTGGCAAATGGAAGTATTGTCGATTGAGTTTTGGTTCAACCATCATGCCCATACATTGAAGTTGCATGAGACTTTTGTTGCAACGCACATGGCTGTTGGTGTTAGTCTTAGCTTCCCCTGCTAAACGCTCGCTCAGTTTTATGCTGCTGCTGACTCTTAGCTCTGCGCTTGACTACCGGCGTTTACCTCATGCGTCCTGGCACACGATGGCTCGGCATACTCGGCAAACGGCTAATGACGTAGTAGTTAGGGTGGAACGAGAGAGTATAAGGGAGGGAGGAAGGGATTGCAAATATTATATGGTGGTGTCCACATTACGATCACAGTATAAAAACTGAAGGTGTACTAGTGCAAATCAGTTCCCCAATCCACACAACTGTTTTTCCTTCATTGACTCCTGTCCTCTGGTTCCTGTTTGCCTGCCTTGTCTTCCTGCCATGGTACCTCTTCCCCTGACTCTACAGTACAGTTGTGTACCTGTACCTCTGGTGGCTTGCCTGACATGCCAATGGGATAGGGAACTGCATTCGTGGTGTGGTAATCCGATATGTGCCATTCCAATCAGCAAACTGTAGGGTTTCATTACCAAACCACCAGTGGATATTGAGTTAGTCACTCTCTATTCTCCCACTCACATTCCTCTTTTATACTACCTCCTGTATACAGCTTTTCTCCTCTCCCCTCTCCCTCTCCCCTCTCCCCTCTCCCCTCTCCCTCCCTATCCAGTGGAAGCCAGATACTCTGTCCCCAGATACCTATTTTGTTCTAGGAGTTAATGTGAACAAGTAAGTCACGAAGCTCCTCTCTAGCTAGCTAGGCACAGATCTCATGTCTAACTATACAATATTATAGTTGGAGCATAAGGTTAGTAAGTCACAAAGCTGCTGTGTAGCTCCAGAGGCAATGGTAGGGCTGTGGATCTCATGTCCAACAATAGTGGGTGGGAGAGGCTGGTGGACTGAGTCATGTCCGTCAGGGGAGTGGGAGGGGGAGACCAGTCAGAGGGAGAGCCTGGCGTGTCCTGCTAACATCATTAAACTCCACATCCTACTTCCCCACAGCCTCTGCCAGTATTCCATTAGTTTTCCACTAAATGCAGTAATTTGTTTCGGATTGATTCAGTGTTTTAGTGGAATTGGTACCCCTAATCTGGTTGGTGTCATTCCACAGGGCCCTAGGCCACGGAGCCAACAGGGGGAAAGTTTACTACCTTCATCCCGAGCTTTTCAAGGTTAGCGTCCTATCGGAACT
Organism: Geodia barretti; assembly: GCA_030341885.1. NCBI lineage: Eukaryota > Metazoa > Porifera > Demospongiae > Tetractinellida > Geodiidae > Geodia > Geodia barretti. The sequence goes on from CASHTH010000538.1 coordinate 1,838, forward strand.
TGGCACACATTCTCTACACCTCTCTGTCTGCAGTATGCATGTGACGGAGATGACAAAACCTGGCTCTATGAAAACAAGCTTCTGCCTGTACACGGAGGGAAGGTATATATATGGCTCAACAGTTCCCTGTAGGGTTATGTAATTATGATGTCATAACTCAGGCATTTCTGATGATACTGAAAGAAGTGAAATTCCTAGTGGGGTCGGAAGAATGCTACAGGTAATCTTGGCAGCAGTTTCGGTGCTGTTTGTGTTTTCACTGAAAACATGTCAAGTTTTGCTCTCTTGCCTTTTTGGGGTGCCAGGGCACCAACTGATCCCTCTATCTCCACCTGCAGGAATAATAAGGAGATTCTGAATGCAGTTGTAAAACTCCAAGAGTTTCAGGTCCCGCAGTTTATGCTGGACAAAATGAAGACATTCATGCGCTCTGTTCAAGGTTAACTCGTGTGTTGGTCTTTTCAAGGCCATTGAATAGTGGGCAGATGTAGTAGGACCCAGACAAAGACAGAGCGTTAGGAGCCATCTGCTCACGCCACATGTGCTGGCTCTCACTGCACCCCTGTTTGGACCACTGTCCATGACTTACACCACAGCTCCCTGCCAAGTCCTGTCACATGTAACTTCCCCTCTTATGGCCCCACCCTCTCTCCCTCTCTCTGCTGCAGGCTACTTTGCTCAAGAGGCGTCCTCCGCCTCCTCTTCTGCTCAAACAGTCTCCAACTCGCAGGACAGTTCCACCAGTGACGCAGCCACACAGAACTCTTAGCACTCTCCCTCCCTCACAGGGGGCCTGTCATTATTATTCACCTATCATCTCACCACTGGTCTCTTGTTTTGTGTTCATTCATTTGAAGAGCACCATTCTCTGTACATAGCCTCACTGCATGTGTTTGTATCACACCTCATTCAGTCCCCATTAGCTAGTCTATTCATGTATTTTTACAATAAAACTGTGACACTTCACACAAGTTTTGTCATTGAAAATCATGTATTTTACGGATCACAGAGTGCAAAGTGATTATGTGTACAGTTTAGTATGGCAATGAACGGATAATCTTATAAACGTCCCATATATAATATATAGAAAAACGGTTGAATGATAGAATTATAAAACATGAATAATGGGCTGTAGTTTCTCATTGATTGGTGGGTGGGGTCAGTTACGTGCATCGGCATGACAACACAGTGACGTGTGATAATTCCTCAATGAAAAGTTCTCCATCTTTCCGAACCAACACCTCCAGAGGCTTGTACTGGTTGCCAGTACAACAGGGCTCCACGGAGCTGCCCGGGTTGGTCTCCGGAAGTCGACTGAACAACTCAAAGATACGAGGAGTCATGAGTTGCCCCCCCATTATCTCGGGACACACCCCCTCGCAGTAATTGGCGGTGAAATTCTCAGGGAGAAGAATGAACGACAGGCCGAGGTCGTCGTGGAAGTTGAGTTGAAAGTTCTTCAGGCAGCAGGTCGACTGGTTGGCACTGCACTTCCCCACGCCCGTCAGCTCGTCTGCGTTCCTCCGCTTCCTCTCCTGATGTTGGACATCCAGAGGGTTCTTTGAGACCGTGATTATCCGTGGAGCCTTGTCCTGCTCGGCCTGTGACGAGAAGAAGGACACACTGGCAGGGAGACAGGTCACCCCCGTCCGGCTGACTGCAGTTGGGAGAACTGTAGCAGTAGACATTGACCTCCATCGTGACGGGACCCTCGATGCGGCGAGCAATCCACAACTTTACGGCCGACGTAATCTCAAACACTTGATAGCCAGTCTCATAGATGTCGATGTATTTCCCCTCCACGATGAATTTCTGGCTGAGTGACTCGAGGACGGTCCTAATCTCTACGTACTGCCTGCGGTCCTTGACAACTGTGTCTGGAGTCACAGAGTTCTGTTGGTAGAGGAGGAGATCGGCTCGGGACACGTCAGTCAGTGTGGAGGGCAGGGAGAAGTTGAACGTTATGGAGTAACTGTGCAGGAGGTTGTTGGTGTGTGGGACGGCCTCTGCTTCTTCCCGTCTCATCCGCCCACCCCCAAATAACTCTGTGTGTGGAGAGATAATGTATACAAGGTCAATTCCCACTGCATGCATAATAGCTTGTGTTAGTAGGAGGGGGCAGGGGTACATGGGCTCCAGGATATTGTGACTGGAGAGAGCAGTGGCCTACAGCTGGGAACACATGCTGAGTCCCAACTCCAGACAAATGGCCATTGCAGCCTAACACCTGCGTGTTTACCTCCAATCCAACACTGGCAACAGATAATATGCTGACAAGATAGAGACCTACTTTAGTGCCTAAATCAACTTTAGCTGCGGCTATATCTATGCACAGTGCACATCATGTAAATATGACTGCCGTTTGTACGCACCGTCAGACATAAAACCGACGAAAGAGGAGACTGGCTTGGCGTAGAAATCGTCCGAGTGACAGCGTGTCTCTTTCTCTCGCTCGAGACTGGCGCTGGCGCTCCGCAGCGCGTTGAACGTCTCCTTCATCTCCTCCTCGCCCGGCAGCGGCTCCGTGTTGTTCGCGGGGGAAGGGTCGCTCACCCCCAGCTGCGCCAGAATGCTGTTTCTCAACGTCTGCATTCTCCGCTGCTTCATCAGCTCAGCGTTGTTCAACTGACACGAATTGGAGGAGTTGACTGCGCCAAACCACATGGCCACCAGGAGCCAGTACAGCGAGTGCCGAAACCAGGACATTCTCTCTTCTAGCTCTACTCTTGAACAGATTGGGCTAATTTGCATGCCCGTTGAGGCTAGAGATAATCCTTTTATACTGTGATCGCCCATGCGCGCGCGGCCGATTGCCGGGAAATCCCCTTCCGGTCCGGACATCCTCCTCTCTCGCTGTTGCCAATGGGTGCCGGTTGTTCTTTCCGCTTGCCTGACACCCAACTGATTCACTTGCAGGAATTTATCCCCAAAAACGTTGACGTGAGGGGAAATAATCTGAATCACTAATGATGGAAGAGGAGGGAGGGGTGTTGGGGAATGGCAGAGAGGCCTCGGGAGTGAGGGGAGACCTCCCAAAGAAGGTGGCAGAGTACGAGAGGTTTCTCAACAACAGACTCAAGACAGACCTGCAGACTCTGCTGGACAGTCGGGACTTGGTGTACGCTGACATTGCAGAGTACCTCCAGCTGCAGCGGGTCCTGGAGAGACTGGATGCAGGGACAGAGAGAAAGGGAGTCCTCAAGACTATGGTGGACCTCGGCTGCAACTTCTATTCCCAGGCTCTGGTGCCAGACCCACAGCACATGTGTGTGGCGGTTGGGTTTGGGGTGTTTGTCGAACTCACTCGCTCTGAGGCTCTGCAGTTCATCGAGAAGAAGGTGGCAGGGCTCAACAAGAAAGCTGAGGAGCTGACAGCACAGGCCTGCCAGGTGAAGGCCAGGATTAGGATCGTTGTTGAGGGGCTAAGAGAACTACAGTTTGCTGACCTACCCACCTCCCCTCCCCATAGACCTGTCTGGTGATGATGTCACCCACCAACCAATCACATTACATCATCACTGCATCATATATTGCAGTGTCTATGCATATATACTCACTAACACTTGTCACACAGTCTGTGAACATGGTTCTTTTTCAGAAGATAATTTCACTCACACACCTTACAATAGAGGACACACATTTGGTGAATGACCTACACTCTGTGCCTATACAAAAGTGACAACCTACAAAGAACAGAACATGAGACACAGTAGACCCTACTGGAAGCTGGCCTTCGTTGCCTGAATTATACCAACTATAACTCCAAACAGTCCAATGGCACTGGCGAAAATCTCGATGATGAGGATCTTCACAAAGAGCGCGGGATTCTGGGCGTCTGCAAGAGCAGCTCCGCTCCCCACCAGACCCACAGACAAACCACAAGCAATGTTAGTTAACCCGACACTCAGTCCGGCACCGAACAGAGAGTATCCTGCAAAGGTCGCAGACTTTGAGTAGGTTCCATAGTCTGAGTATAGGGAGTCGTCTCCGACCGACTTGAGCCTCTGAACCAGAATAATGGCTATGATGATCCCGTAGATGGCGACGGCCTCGCAGAAGATGATGCTGATGAGATTACGGGTCTTGATCCGGGGAGCCTTCACCCCGCCCCCAATGATGCTGACCCCAGTGAGGAAGATCCCCCAAGCAGCTCCAATGATGGAGAGCGAGACAGAGAGACCAGCTCCCACACCTGCCCACATGTAGGGACTCGTGCTCTGCAGGAACCAGCCGATATCCACCTGGCTACCGAGCCCCACCAGGTTATAGTAGAGAGCCACGCAGATTATGGCGACGATCGCCGTGTAGTAGACGATCTGATGGTGGACTCGGCACAACATCCTGCAGGAAGAAGGGACGGAGGGCGCCTGGTACTACAGTCCACAGTGACTGCAGGTACTGCACTCACCTTTCACTGCAGCGACGGACGGCAGAACAGAGCTGGAAAAGACAGAACACCCGACGATTGCGCGGAGAATTACCTGGTCACATGTCTTGGTCACGTGATATAAACATAAAAGAGGCGTGGCCATTTGGTCAGAACGGAGACGGAGAGGAGGCGCGGAGAGGAGAAGATGGAAGCTTTTTCAGAGGAGCAGAGAGCTAATGCCACAAAGTTCTTTCAGTCATTCCTGTCGCAGAGGTCCGAGGAAGACAGCACTCTGTTGACGGTGGCGCGGCCGTGCTTTACGCTCGAGGAGCTGGAGGGAGAATGTCTCCACGTCGCCAGGCGATTTCTCTCCGCGAGGTAAGTGAGACGCTGTCTCCGGTTATAGACGTGTTTTACGACACAAGTACTTCTCTCTCTCGTCTCCCAGGGGTTGTCCGGGCATTCTCTCGTATCACGTGTCTAACCACGCAGTCCAGAAGGTGGCAACAGGTAACGTGGACGACCTCTGGAAGAAGGAGCCAGTGGAAGGAGACGAGGAGGAGGGAAGAGAGGGAGAGAGAGTCTTGTCGCCAACAGCAGTCGCTACTGCATTGTTAGATGCCATAGAGGAGGTGTGTCGGTCTTGGGCTGAGGTGCTGCCCCAGCTTACCCAGGTTCCGGGAAGCATAGAGTTGAGCTTACACGCCATCAAAAACACCCGGAGGAAGATGGAAGACAGACATGCAGTCTGCGTCGATATCAACAGTCTGTTTGGCCTCCAGGTGTGCATGTGTGTTTACTTACCTACTATATGAGCATCTATGATAGACATTGATCAATGGGAACATGCAGCGTCTGTGATAGTGTTACTATGAATGGAAATGCATGCAGGTGTGTTGATATCTGGAAACGCACAACACTCACCGAATGTGTATTTAATGAAACTAGTGACAATACTTGAACTTGGCAGTGCAGAGTGTGTGTTGTCTTGTGTTGCTGATGTAACTCCCCCCAGGACTGCCCTCCTCAGTCCTACTACGCAGTGTTTGATGGTCATGTGGCAGTAGATGCTGCAGACTATGCCTCAGTGCACCTCTTACCCAATGTTGTGAGACATCCTGACTTCCACACTGATCCAGCCAGTGCCCTCAGAGGAGGCATTCTCACCACTGACCAGCGGTTCTGCAAGCTTGTGAGCACTTTTCCAAACTCTCCCTTTCTACACGTCTTCCACCTACCTTATTACTTTACCTTCTCAATTTGTGACCTACTTTTTAATGAAAGGCAGTAAAGTGCAAACCCTCGGCACACTGTATAGAAATGTGGAACCCATACACAAGTGTGGCACCACCACAATTGATGGTCTTGACCATACATCAAAAAGAACAGCACTATTTCCATGGATTATTTTCGATAGGTTGAAAAAATGGCCTGCCCCATTTCTGTTTGAGGGCCAAAAAATATATAAGGTTGAAAAATTGCCAACCTTTCATCTCTCTATTAATCTTCGTATTACCTGTGGATTGTTTAGTGCAAACCCAAAAAAGTTAAAAAACCCAAGGCTGAAAATTTTTTTTTCAAAAACGCCTCTCTCCAGACAGACGTCTACGGACGCAGTGCTATGCCGAACTATACGCTGCCCTTTGAGAAACGTGGGTCAGTGGTAGATTTGTGGGTAAGGGGAGGTACCAGAGCTGTTCCCAGCCAATGCTCTGGACCACCTGACACTTTAGTGCGGATCGAGGACAGCCAACACTCCTATTACATCATTGTAAAAAATGCGCACACGTACCCGGGATCGAACCAGGGACCTCACGATCAAGAGAGGGGGTGCTTATCGGACCACCACCATTACTTGAATGGGAACAGTGTAAAATGAAAAGCACTAAAGTGCAAACCCTCGGCGAAGTACCTCGCAGAGAGTCTGACACGGGCTAGCTAGCTACAGTAGTAGATAGCACGCGAGAGTCGATACACGCCATTCGTTGTGACTTCTTGTGCCTTCAAGATAGACAGCAAGCGGACCCGGTTGAGGTAAGCCTGTGCTAAATATAAGCGCATGCGCATTAACCGCCAGCGATAAAATGGCGACTACCGGCATTTGCCATACAATGCTGGAAGCGCTCTAGCTTTGCAACGGAGCAGTTTCAGAGAAAACTGTTCGAAATTTCTGACCTTCATTGCCCGTTAAGTAGGTCGTATCCTTTGTGAGACGAACAAACACCCGAGAAGTGAGATTGAGAGTAACAGACAGACACACACACAGACAAACCCAACTACAGTAACCCTCGCTGCGCATGCGCGCCGAGGGTTAACAAGCAAGTGGGGGAAAGGACAAGGCAGTAAACCTCCCTGTATACTCTAGCTACATATAGTGTGCAGTGAAAATATTCCAAAAAACGTGCTACGACCTTCTCCACTGCGGTACTTACACCCTGCAACTCCTCTTCAATCCCCAGAACCAGAAAGCAGGGAGCACAGCAGTGGTGGCCCTCCTGCGAGGCAGCACCCTCCACGTGGCGTGGGTAGGCGACTCCCAGGCCATGTTGTTCCGCAGGGGACAGGGGGTGGAGCTTGTCAACCCTCACAAACCTGACAGAGAGGTACATATATACCCTCCTTGTTGATATCTTCTTACTTGGACAGAGTAAAGCTGACACTCAGTATTGGGTAAATCAGATGGTAAACTCTCCCTCCCTCCTTTCACTCTTATTGAAGAGAGGGCGAAATCCCCAAACCAAAACCAGAGGATCGTTGTTGTCAAACATTCTAGTCTCCAAAATGCTGTATTTGTCCTTCCGGTCCAATTGGCACGCAACTGTTCGCTTTGAGTTCTGCTGCTCTAGTATTATATATAGGCCAAGCTGACTGATTTGCAAATTCTCTTAGAAGATATCAGGTGAGGAAATGTGATGACAAGGAACTCGGGAACTGGAGAAAAGAACAGCATTTGATTTTTGTTACAGAATATTACGTCCTACATCAGTGAGTCTTTCTCTGCCATCGTCCAGGATGAGAGGGAGAGGATAGAGGAGCTGGGGGGAATGGTGATCTGGCTGGGGGCGTGGCGGGTCAACGGGAGCCTCTCTGTGTCCAGAGCCATCGGAGATGCCAGGGACAAGAAGTTTATCACTGCTGACGCTGACACTGTTAGTATGGAACACTATATAATATGTGCCTCATTAGTTGGGAAACTTTTACCAACTGTCTGTTCTCCCACAAAGGTTGAAACGTTACCCACTAGAGAATCACCATTCATGGATTAAACTTTAAAACACTGCTCTCCCTCCTCCAGAACACGGTGGAGCTGGATGGAACAGAGGATTTCCTGGTGGTGGCCTGTGACGGAGTGTGGGACGTCCTGAATGCAGAGGAGATGAGTGAGGAAGTCTGGAAATACTTCTCCAGTGGTGGGAGCAAACAGACTTTTGCCAAGGCTCTGGTTGAAGCTGCTCGGAGAGAGGGATCTGGGGACAATATGACTGTCATCGTCTTCTTCTTCCCCACCTTCCAACTGCCAACCGGTCCTCCCAGCAAGACGTCTGCAGACGAGACTGGAGACGGCAACACTGACACTACTAGTCAGCAGATGGCTGATGCTGCTGAGCCTGGGGGAGGCACTAATTAGAGTTTATAGGAATTATTTCCACTTTTTCCTGATTATGTGTGTGTACAGAGATGAAGTGGTTGTGTAATTTATGGCGATTTGATTGTAGATGAAGTGGCGGCTATAATATATGCTACTTTGTGAGTGTCTGGTTGAGTCTCTCAATGTCCAGGAGACAGTCTCTGAGAGCTGTTCTGGCCAGAGCTATATCTGTATATAGAATAGAGAAAATGAGGACTGTCAACTGTGCAGGAGACTCACTTCTCTTGAGTCGGTCTGCAGACATCTTGCTGTTGGTGTAGGATGGCTTCACGTCCTTCCCCACCTCTGCAATGGTTCTCAGCAGCTCGTCGTTGTGGGTCTGCAGGTTGTGGACGACCGGGGGAGCCAGTGCGGGGACTCCTACCTCACCTGAACAAAAACAATCTGGTTTTAGGCGCCTGATTTAGGGTGTATATACCTCCTCCAGCCTGCTTGATTGCGCCGTCCTTCCCTTCTGAAGCTACACCAGAGGCTTGTGATGTGGAGGAACCGCTGGATGGAGGCTCCTGGACCACAGACACTGCTGTACCACCAGTAGACATTTTCCACGGACTCAAAGAGGGAGAGGGGAATACGCAACCAAAACCACGCCCCCAAAGAGGAAGCGAAAAAATCAGCTAGCCACGCCCCCTGCTGACGACAGCAAAATGTACAGACCTTTGCAGATCTTCAATTCTACCTCAGTTCTCCAGCCGCCAGCATGTCTGGTGATCCTGAACAGAGACCTGAGAGGACTGGAGACTGTCATGACGAAACCACTGGAGCAAGTTCTCCGTGGTTCTCTGCGCGGACGGCGGCGCGAACAGACTGTTCGACAGTGTTCGCGAGAGAGAGAAGCTAGTTCCCCACACAATATGCGGCGACTTTGACTCTGCACGACTAGCCGTCCTGCAATACTACCAGCAGAGAGGGTCCCGTGTCGTGAAGGTGGAAGATCAGGACACCACAGACTTCGACAAAGCCATGAGACAAGCATTGGATCTGAGGCGAAAAGGAGATGTCGCATTCTCCAGTATTTATGCAATGAACGCTCTTGGAGGGAGGTTTGACCAGACTCTTGGGAACCTGCAGACTCTGTTTATGTTCCAGACAGATCTGGAGGGTACTCCTCTCTACCTTCTCTCAGAGACCTCTATTGCAGTCCTCCTGTCTGCTGGAGAGAGTGTTGTGTCAGTCGACTCTGGACTGGAGCGAGTGGAGTGTGGTCTCCTGCCTTTAGGAGAGAGCTGTGGCAGCTGTTCCACCTCTGGCCTTCGCTGGAACCTCTCCAGTCAGGCCATGAGGTTTGGAGGTCTAGTCAGCACCTCAAACCAACTGCTGCCTGCTCGACCTCCTGTACACATCACCGCCTCATCCCCCCTCCTTTGGACGATGTCACACTCTCTGTGAGACTGACTAGTTTTACCAATCTCTCTGGGAAACAAATCACACATGAAAGATTGACTGGTGTACAATGAACGGATGCTATCTGGTCTGTTGCGGGGGGTGTAGAGCCGAGGCTCCTCCTCCCTGCTGCAGAGGATTTAGTTCCGCCATTTTCCACACCATGCGGCTCGTGGCTTGCAGCAACTTAGCAGCGCAGGTGTCGGCACACGAGGCCTCTTCCTCGCTCAGACGGCGCTGGCCCAGGTCTTGCACACAGGAGGTGAAGCAGACTTCAGTCAGTTCGTTGTAGACCGTTGCGTACTGGCGGAAGTTGCTCAGCATCGCCTTTCTCTGTTCCTCCACGTTCATAGCGAGCCTTCTCCAATAAATGCCCACCTCGTTAAAAATTGTAAGTGGAAAAAACTCAACCCAATTTTCATCATTGACCATCTTCCACCATGATTGAGGCACACGTAAATAAATAGACAACTAAACATTGTACAAAAACACTAACATGAGACGTACAGACACAAAGGTGAAAAAACAGTCGTAGTGCAGCTACATTACCCTAAAAGAGAGAGAACTAAAGAGATACATATCGGCAGTTTGCCTGCCACCACTCAAGCCTTATTAGACCCAAAGAACTTGTTCTTGGTAGGAGGCGGAGGACGAGGAGGGGCCTTCGATTGAAGGAACTTGAAGGGCGTCGGCTCAACTCGGACCCTGTAGAACTCCCCCTTTATATCTGGGAACTCCGTTGCCATCTCGCGGTCCTCCTGTGGAGGGGGTGGGCGTGGCTTAAACCTGACCACACCCACACAAATTAGAGCTCACCTCAAACCGGAATGCTCTGGGTCTTTCAGTGAGTCTGGCTACTATCAGTTCAGGTCTGTGGGGACACAGAGACATCACTATTCCAGATGAATGCAACACATTTTGGAAGACATTTTTGGCATAATGTGAATGCAACATGGCACATAAGTGTGAAATTTCAGCTGCACATTCAGAATTATTGTGATATGCTTCGTGTGTTCTAGATAATATCATGATAATATCATGCAATTCAGATGGCTAGGTATAGTGCTTCACTTGCTGGTGTAGGAAGAGATGAAGAAAGAGGGTGTATGTAGGTGAAGGAAAAGAGTAAGGGGAGAGAGAGAGAGAGAGTATGTACATTCTTCCAGGCCGGATCCCAAAGGAGCTGTAGCTGGTGGTATCCATGAAGATATATGGACAAGGTTTCTCAGTATGGAGGATGATGGGGATGGTGGTCTTGGACTTGGGGAGTCTTATGGGGTTGAAGAGGGCAAGGTCTCCCTGGATGTACCTGGAGGGGAGACAGGGCTCTGGGTGTCTGAGGCCTGGGGAGGCAGGAGGTACACTTACTCTCTGGGTCTGGCGATCTTGACAAACGCCCTCTCTCCACTCACACTGTTCTCCATTGCTGCATTCATAAACACAGGTATATACATATCACTGTAAATGGAAACTCTGAAAAGGGACCCTCAAAATAAGTCTATGAAGGACACTTGGATCTGCCCCTACCACTGAATGGGGAACACCTTAGAATAAAGGAAACATTGTTGTCTCTTACTCAAAGTACTCACCAAGGGACTGTCCGAGATCCTTCAGACCATCCTTCAGAGCACCCATCAGCTGCGAGGCGTGAGGAAGGAGCAGCTCAATGTTGTCAGGGGAGGCAAGTCCGGAGAGGGCTCCCTCGGAGTTCTGTCTATCGGGACTGCTGGCCATGGTGATGATGGAATACTCTGTCAGGTCCGGGCTGCCTCCCCCTGCCCCCAGGGGAGGGTACAGTCCAGGGCTGTGCGGAGCCTTCCGACTGGAGGGAGATGTCTGTGATCTGCTCCGATCAACTGGCGTCCCTGGTCTAGGAAGACAGACAGAGAGATCAGTGTGTGTATATTATACAGGGACTAAGACAGAGGATATGTTGTAATACGTCACTGAAGGCCATTGGTCTATCGACCTATGTACTTTGTACTCACTGTGTTGTGTGTGTCATGTGCTATGTTCTCTAAACCTATCGTTTGTATCACACCTCGTGGTAAACCATTAAGTCCCAGGAGAGTGTGCTCCACCCACCAAGTGCCCACCTGATTCGGTCAGCGATAGTACAGAAAGACTTGAGCTGCTCTCTAAGACCCTCCAGTAGCTTGTGGTCCTCTGAACTCAGTGAGGCTCGCAGAGAGCGGTCCTCACCGGGGCCTGCGGTCGGAGTGAGGGTGGTCCCCGGTCCCAGTGTCTTCTCCTCCTCACACAAACTGCTTCCAGCCCTATTCCTCTGCTGACCCAACTGTGGTGGTGGGCTTTAATTAGAGACACACCTTTACCAAGAGACCTATACGTACCATTTCTTTGAGGTGTTCGACTGACTTGGACAATTGCCCACATTCCTCGGCCTTGGACTGGAAAAGAGCCTCGTAGAAATCTCTATCTTCTCTGAGTTCAGCAATGGCTTTAGGGTCACCAGCAGCAGCTGCAACCTGTGAATGTGTAGTTTGTTCAGTTTACATGTATAGAGATGGACATGCCGCCTAATAGAGACGAGCTGTTTGACATACCTGAGGTTGTGGTGTTTGTGGAGAGGGGCGAGACGGGGAGTTTGGGGAGGGTTGATAGGGGATGGAGGGAGGAGGGTGTGGCCAGCCAGGAGGCGTGACCAGAACAGGAGGAACACTGCTGGGAGTGGATGGAGACAAGAGTGGAACATCTCTGGAGGTCACGGAGGTCACAAGAGTAGCTCTGACAGGAGGCAGCTGTTTGGTGAGGAGCTCCTCTGACTGCTGACACAGCTGTGGGGAGAGTGTGAGTGTGTGAGGTGGGGGAGAGGGAGAACAAGACTGAGGAGTTGCACCTGAGACAGTTGCTGGCTCTGTCTCGCCATATCCCAAGTCTTGGTGATGCTGGTATAGAGTTGGATGAGGGTGTTGCGAGTGGCGACCCCCGTTTGTTTAGCCATGTTCTCGCACCTCCTGAGAATGTCTTGACATCGTCCAAACATCTCCACTTTCTGAAACCACACACACACACCAGGTGAGGGAGGCCTGAGGAGTAGGTACAGTTCGACTCACTCTCAGCTCAGGCAGTAGTTTGGCAGTCTTTGTCAGGTCAGCTGTCATGCTCTCAATGGAACTGGCTCCCTCTCTGCTCTCAGTGGGCAGAACACTCAACTGCTGCTCGCTGGCCTCGTACAGTGTGTCCAGGTCCTTCACCAGACTCTCCACCTGTAACAGCAGTCATATCGCCACACCACCACCAGCTGGGTACACAGCCTCACCTCATTCTCCAACTGTCTCATTCTCTGAACCAGTCGCTGAGCCTCCTCAGTAGAGGTGGACGCAAGATCATTGGCCAGCCTGAAAAGCAAAATCTTTCATCTCTTCATCTTTCTCCCCCTCTAAGAGAACTCACAGCTCAGCAGCCAGAGAGAGTTTGGCAGCAGTCTTGACTCCTCTCCTGGCCAGCTGCTGGTAGCCTCCTCGTCTCTTGAAGTTCTGCAGTTCCGCATAACAGAATTTCCTGCGATGTGGGGAGTGTATTGAAGAGAGAGAGAGGAGAATGGTATATAGGAAACTGCTGAGCTGAAGTTTTCACAGTTTCTCAGCCAATAGCCAACGTTTTCTTCTAAATTATTACTAGATACAGTCAACATACAATCCACGAAAGATTCCTACTCAAAAACCCGTTTTAACTCCCTCAACTCTGTACTAATATCTGTCTCACCTGAACTCCCTGACCCCACTCTCCTGCCTCAGCTGCTGGCTCCTCAGAGAACTGATCTCATGAACTATCTCTTTGGACAACTTGTGCTAGTGTGTTGAAACAAACATGTCATGTGAGATCATGTGATCCTGATGATGTCATACTTACATCAGTGATTTGCTCCACACATCTCTGCTGGTCACTGACGGCAAATTCTGAAAAAAAAATGATGACATCATTGGAAATAGTTGTCATGGTAACTAACTCAGCTGGGTGAGGCAGGAGAGGTTGAAAGGTTGGCTGCTCTCCAGGTGACCAGTGGGGAGAAGATAGAGCACTCCGTTCCCGCGAGATGCACCGCACTGCTCCATGAGCTCAGAGAACTGGGCCGGAGAGAGGGCAGAGTGCGGGGAGAGGTAGAGGAGACTGGCGGAGGAGAACAGTAGCTGATGGGTCTCCTTGACCCCCAGTTGAGTGTGTACTTCATTCCTCAACTGCTCCATACTGATAGAGACAGGAAGGAGAGTTTGAGAGGAGGAGATAGGGGGAAGAGAGAGAGAGAGAGAAGACCTCACGTCATTCCACTGTCGTAAAGGATCTTCCCGGATGTCCCAGTGAGGAGATTCACCACCTCAATCTTTGAGGTCACCAGGTCGTCCACAAACTCAAAGAAGTCGGGGAAGCTCATCCTCTCCTGAGGGTCCAGTTTCAGGAGACTCTTCAGGAGAGCGTTCATCTTTGCTCTGTAGCCACCGGAGAATCTGTCGTAGACTGAAGGTGGCAGCTCCTGAATGTAGATTACTTTACTGCTGAGTCTCTCAAAGGCAATTGCATCTTTCTTGTGTTTGAGGATTTTTGGAATGTCTTGGAGTTGCTGAGAGAGAGAGAGAAAGGGTGAGCTCCTGTAATTAGTTGACTAATTGAGAACTCACTGCGTAAAAGCCGCACTGTCCAACTATGACCTTGTACAGTAGAGCACCGATGCTCCAAATGTCCACCTTGTCGTCATAATGCTGAGAGAGAAGAGGGAGGGGTTAAAGAGGAAGGGTGGGGAGAAAGATAGAACTGACCTCTCCAGGGTAGAAGACACATCTCAGAGCCTCAGGAGCCTGCAGGGAACAAGGACACACTAGTGAGTAGGTGTCTTCAGGAGAGCTGGCCATATTACTGAGGCACCAAGACACATGCACGAGAAGAGAGAATGGAACAAACTAGGGAAGCTGTAAGTGGCACATGTGACCAGACAAACACATGTGACCATGACAAACACACAGGGGGAATCCTAGCTACTGAAGACACTATTCATAACAACATTATGCATGCATACCCAAAGCACACACTGCACTGTCACTTTCCAACAGCTCAAATATGGGAATAAACAGTATTCATTTCCTCCTAAGGGCAAGTCGACACAGTAGTAAAACAACACCAAATACTCATCTCCTTCCTTATTTCTCCCCTGCCTCACCATGAACACAGGAGTGCCTGCGAGGGAATGCATATCAATCGGCTTTTTCGTCCCTTCTTCAGTGAAGTGTCGAGCAAACCCAAAGTCTGCCAGTTTGATCTACAAACAGACACACCATAACTAACACACACACACAGTTTTCCTTCCTCTATCTTTACCTTAATCTTCCCAGTGACCTGGTCTTTCTTGATGAGAATGTTGCCGGGTTTTAGGTCTCTGTGAACAATGTTCTGCTCTCTTAGTGCCTTCATACCCTTGCCTGAGGAGGAGAGAAGGTGAGGGGAGAGGGTGTGGAGCGTGCAGACAGGAGCTGGTACTGACTCAGTTGGAAGAGAAAGAGAGTGATGTCATCCTCTCTGAAGGGAGACACCTTCACGAGGTGGTCAAGGTCGTAGTCACACAGCTCCATCACCAGCACAATGTGCTGCTTCAAGTCCTGCACACAAACATGAGAGTCAGTGGGTGTGTCTACAATGGACCCAGACCACACAAGGAGTCAGGCTTTACACAGGGGACATGGGGAAAAGGTCGCCATCATAGCTCAACAATCTTCAACCCTCCACTGACAGTCTATTCACTCACCTGCACATGCTCCAGCCGTACAACGTACTCGCAGTTCTTGAGCAGTTTCATGATACGGATCTCCCTCTCGAGGTTTTCCTTGACCTTGGGGTCCTGCTTGAAATAGCTCTTGCTGACGGCCTTCACGGCGACCTCCTGTCTCCCGTCCTACGGCCAAGCAAGGCAGACAGCGACTAACTGACACTGTATCTTCCTCCTGGGAACGGGGAGACCGCGGCTCTCACCTGCGACCAGCCCATGTAGACCTCCCCGAAAGAGCCTTTCCCAATGCGTGTCCCCAGGTGCCAGGTGTAGCCAGCACAGCGAGCCATGTCGCTGGGGTAGAGCCGCTGCACTTCTTGCAACGTCGGGCGTTTCCGAGCCATGATCTGTGCTTTCCAAACCACTGCAAACTAAATTGGCTCGATCGTTTTTCCTCTCCCCCAGGGAAAAATTTGCACCATCAACTGATCGAAGAAGCGGCGCACAGTCGCGCGGTGTACGTACATATGTAAAAAGCGGGCCGGCCGGTCAGTAATAACTACTCTAAGCACGTGATAGATTACGTCACGCGGGCGGCGCTTCGTTCAATCTTGGTCTGAGTGTAATACACTATCTTGTATATGTAAAGGAAGAAATAATGTATATACAAAGAAACACATAGCATCATAAATCAAAACATACAATATGCCACACACCACACACACACGCACGTCATGTCAGGATAGACTGTATAAAACTCACCAGAGTAGTATATACATGCTAGCTACACATGTAAGTCACTACCATACACACGTAATGAGTAGCACATACAGTCCTGGGACATGGCATACGGTAGCCAGTCTGTGCATGATGTGGCAACAAACAACATCTTAAACAAAATATGTCCATTCTGCAGAGCTACATTGTGACCTATTGAGGAGAGCGAGAGAGAGGGAGGGAGGGGTGGGGGCAGACGAGGAGCTAGCGACACTCCCAGATCTTGAGAGTTTGATCTACACTGCCCGTCACCACATACGGTGCTGACTTGTGGAAGTCTGCAGAAGTAAATTAATAGAGTGAAGGAAATGAATAAGAGTCGTAATGTACCTATTGAGGTGGCGAAGTGTGCGTGGGCCTCTAGCGTTTTCTGGCACCTCCTGTTCTTGTAGTCCCAGACACGAATGGTCTTGTCATCTGAGCAACTTAGGATTACCTTCCCACCACCCTGGATGGAACTGCAGCCCTCTCACCCAATTATCATGACCCGACTGATGATCATGGGGGGAGAGAGACACAGGATACATTACAGAAGGCGTATGATGTAACATGGTAGGAGTAAACAAATGAATCCCCATAACTAATGTACATACACATAAAACACAATACAGTGAATGTCATTGTGCAGGCCACCTGCCAGTCACAACACCCCATACAGACAAGAGAATAAAGAGTTTCTGTGGCAGGAAATGGTGGTTCTAAATAGAGAGCACCACGTACCAGGGTGAAGAGACAGGCTCCTGTGAGGGCGTCCCATAGTCGGATGGTCTTGTCTCTTGAGCCAGAGATGATGAATGGACCTGGAGCTGGGCCTCCTTTCTTTGACTGACATTCACACACACACACACACAGAGAGAGAGCAATGGAGAGGGTGGAATAAAGTGTGTGGCAGTGTAAATCACATGATGTTTCCTAATGCCACTTGACAGGAACAGACATCAGCTTACAAAGCAACTGACTGGAACTATGACTAAAGCTGGGTTTGGTAAAATTCACCAACTGGACTGGAACTATCACTTGGTCACTAGCACAGAGTTTGGCCAATGTGTCCTAACCTCTATTCCGCAGGTCTCCGTGATGTGTGGTAAGGCCACATCAGGAGCCCATGCAATGCACTCCACCACATGCTCATGGCCACGCAGTTCAGCTTTACACTCCTTAGTTGACGCCACCCACACACGTATCGTCTGTAGCATGTAGATAGAGAGAGAGAGACACACTCAAGATGGGAGAGAGAGTGGGAGCATGGTGTCACATATTGTATGGAGGGAGTAGGCACAACACGTTTACATTTCTTATTTTATGAACCGCCAATTATTGGTAGGCAAGGTGATGTACAAGGAATTCTCCATAGAACTTTAATTCTAGTGTATTACTGGAGCAGAAAAGCTTCTAAATTATGGCACCTACCTGATCATTGGAGCAGCTGGCCAACAGCGAGCCTGTCAGAGATAAGAGAGAGAGAGAAATGAGAGACTTAGTGTGTGAGTTGAGAGAGTAACTGACCATCTGGACTGACTTTAACAGTCCGAACCCACTCTCTGTGTCCAGTGTACGTCTTGACACAGTACCTATGTACAATGCACAGACACACACACCGACAAATTGTACATCAGACTGTGAGGAGAGATAGAGACTCCTACCCTGTAGAGACCTCCCACATCTTGAGGGTCTTGTCGCGAGACGAGGACACGAGGAAGTCCCCCGAAGGCATGAAGGCAACACTAGACACATTGTGGTCGTGACCTTGCAGCGTTCTGATGCACTCGTAGGTCGTGAAGTCCCACAGTCGAATTGACATGTCTGCTGAACACGACGCTGCAGAGGAGGAGAGGAGAGGAGAGGGAAATGGATCGGGTTTAGTGTAGCACAGCACAACTCACCGAGAACTTTCCCCGTGTGATCAAATGCTATGTCTTGGACTGAATCTGTGTGTCCCTTTATTGTCCTCTCGAAATCTCCAGTCTCATAGTCCCATACCTACACACACATACACACACATGACATTAGTCACCAGCAGACACACTTCCTTACCTTGATAGTAGCATCTTCTGAACAAGACAACACTAGACTGCAGGTGCGTGGTAAGTAAAAAAACATCAAACTAGTATGTGGGTGAAGTGGTTGCATGCCTGTATGTGGGGTGAAAGGTGACGTTGGTGATGGGAGCTCGGTGCCCAGCCAGCTCAAATCTCTCAGGAGGTCTGGGAATCCAGTCAGTTGCCAGTCGAGTCTTCCTGGTGGCCCCTCCCTCCACCACCTCCTTCTGCACCTCCAGCAGCTTCGCCTCAAGGTCCATTATCTGGTGTCACAACACACACACCGTATTCCCCAGTGTACAAGTCAGCATTTTTAACGATGAAAAATGCTTGAAAATCTCATCATGCGACTTATCCTCCAAAAGTGGGTGGTGCCTGATGTTGCGTATATAAACATCTCCATGTATAATACACAGGTGCTAGTAACACAAAAGTTGCAGATGTAGAGCTACTAAAGTTGTTTAATTTTCCGAAAAGGTAAGATCACTTTAGGCACTTACTTTTCTCTGGAGTCGAATGACAGTTGTCCACTTCTTCTCCAAGAGTCCGTTGTATTTTGACATTGTACCTAGCTCCTTCTGCAGGGAGGTAAGGCGACTAGTGACAGAGAAAGATCCCCCATTACAATAGAAAGAAACATAAAAAATTCAGTCCAGCAAACCAAATATACAGCTGACTCACTACTTTACTCACAGTGTCCAGTTCTCTGCGGAAACTGTCGAGAGTTTCTCCATATCCCTGTGACTGGAGGTAGTCAGCTATTGCATAGTTCCTGCACAGACAACACACACGGTGGATGTCAGGATATTGCACCTTCAACTCTACAGAGCCACATACACACAAACAGTACTGTGCATTGGGAAGCCTTGCGTGTGTGTGCCCTGCCCAGTGATGCAATGGGTGATGTAATGCAATTACAATCTTGGCATCTGTTCCTTGGTCAGCAGCAGGGAGCCTGCCACTGCACCTCACACAATGTCCAGAGAGAGGGAGATGTGTCACTAGTCTGGATCGATATATATACTAAGACCGAATACAGCTTCCCTGACACACAAGCTGACAAGCTCTTATTGCATACTCCCCTCTCTAAACCCTGTCAGTATAGCTGGAGTCACGTCCCCACACTCACAGCTCTTCTCTCTGTTTGTGTGAGAGCACCATTCTGTCTCCTCTGTCCCCTGGCCTGCACCGCGAGACCTACACACACCGGAAAGAGAGAGTCACACCCATATGATACTCTAAACAAAGCACACCACGACCTGTGTACCCTACAAGGCTGCAGGAAGACAAGAGCCACTCACCTGCTTGTCTTATACCATGCGCGGGTCCGCCCAGACTCACGGCTGCTCTCACAACTGGCGCCGTCTCTTTCCAAGTAACTCTAGGCTTTTCTTAGGGGCGGTACGGCCCTATCAGCCCACCTACCCTACCAACGTACTAAGTACAGCTAAAAACAGTCAAACAAGTGCCAGTGAATCTCTCTCCGGTGGACTCAGACGCTCAATGTTGCCGCTTCAAAGTGAAAAGAGGTCAGCCATCTTACGCGCTCATGTGATCCCATAGGGTCATTAGTTGCCGGAGTGCGCATGCGCACAACTAGCATGGCGTCTGAAGCAGAGCAGGTGAAGCTGTCACCGTGCGAGTACAGAGCCTTGAAAGAGTGTCTGGACAAGAACCAGGGGAACAGAGAAAAGTGTGAGAAGGAGTGGCAAGAGTTTCAAAACGCGTGTGCCCACAACAAAAGGTGGGGAGTCTAGTTCTGTGACAAATGAATTACACAGTGGATGATCATATTTTCAGACTTGCAGCTGAGGGTAACCTTTCACCTCCAGCAAAATGAGACGAGCTGTGAGACTGACAGCATGGCCGGCAGCTAGAGCCACGAGGCCTAACAAGGTTCACAACACCTTTAGCCCCACCCCCTCATCAAGACCAAGCTCCGCCCACCTCTCTATGTCTTCCCTGGCCCCCGGCAGCCTGTACCGGAAAACTGTGGACTACTTCAACAGCTATCCTTTCGTCAAATACTCTCTCCTGCTGTGTGGGGTTGTGTTGGGAGGTAGTCTGGCGTTTGAGAGCTACAGCAAACACAAGAAGAAGCTGCTGCCCCAGATTCTCTCTCTCCCTCCTCGCGTCGCCCACCGCACACAGCCGAGACCCGGGGAGCTGAGGAGACTGCGGGAGGTGTGGAGGGATACGAGGGGGAGGGGGGAGGGCGTGGTCTACGTTGTCGGTCCTCCGGGCAGCGGGAAGACGGAGCTGGTGTGTCAGTACGGTCAGCAGTTTATTCAACAGACCATCAATCTCATGTATCGCTTCAGAATCTGCAAGCCAGCCGTGCTGTGCCTCGATGGTAGCTCTGGGACTCAGCTCAAACTTAGTTTACAAGAGGCAGCCACGTGTTTGGGGATCAGCGAGGTGGACACCCGGCCAGTGGGAGGTGAGGAGGGACAGGATGTGCTGGTGTTGGCTAAAGCTGTGGAGACTAAGCTGAGAGCCAATGGTGTTCCGTGGCTGATCGTTGTCGACAACCTCACCCAGGAGACGTGGCCTGTGTTTGGGTCTGTGTTCCATTCCAGAGACCTCGTCAACTGGGACTGGAGAGTGGGTCATGTGATAGTCACATGTCGTCAGCCACCGCCTGAAGTGGGTGGGGCTGTCCTTCCCATCTCTGACAGGTGTGATAATTTAGCTATTTCTGGTTTGTCTTGAAGGTGTTTTTTTGGTTTGCATGTACATTTCAGCTGACAGTTTGGTTGATATCATTTCTCCTCTCTCACTCTGTCTGTCTACAGTCTGGAGAAGGATGAAGGTCTGGCTCTGTTGCAGTCTCTGAGTCCCTCCACCCGTTTCTCGTCTGCCGACTCTGCCATACTCTCTCATCTGTTGGCCTCTTCTCCTCTCAACCTCTCCCTCGCAGCCTCCACTGTCAACATCTACTCAGCCAGTATGGAGCGCGAGGGGAGCCCACGGAGCACTTCAGCCCTGGAGGAATACCTCGATATACTGGCAGAACAGGTTTCAACCTCGTCCGACCGGTTTCCTCCATCGCCAAACCCGATGACTCGGACTTGTCTCAAGCTCTACGTTGAAGCTGCGGCCACAGATCCTCGAGCCCTGCACACCTTTGATCTTCTGGGAAGCCTGTCACCCTCTCACCCTGTCCCAGCTAGTCTGCTGGATCACCACCTCTCCTCCTCTTCCTCCTCGTCTTTCTATCGTCTACCTCCTCTGGCTCCACCGGTCCTCCCAACTCTGCCTCAGCCCCAAGACACCTCATTCTGGGCCCAGCTGAAGATGTTACTCCCGTTTGGACACAAGGCTCCCCCTCCCTCCTCTCCTCTGGCGAGTTTCGATAGACTCCATCACCTGCGGGACTCCCCCATCCTCTCCTTCAAGAAATACTCCAGCGAAGGTTTCGAGTTGGTTCAGCTACACCCACTTGCCAGGGAAGAGCTCTCTCGCCAGCTTCTCAACAGAACAGTTCCCCGGCTGGAGAGAGCTCATTTGGAGGAGGCACGGGAGGTGTTTCGAAACACGGCGTGGTTCAGAAACTACCGGACATTTGACGAGACGGGAGCTCTGGTCCAGTACCACAGGACAATGCCTGGGGTGGGCGGGGCTGGTGTAATGACGAGGGAGGAGTTTCAGTCATCTCCAATGGCAACGGACCTCCAGTACTCTGACTACCTCCACACAGTCTCCCACAATCATCGGGTCAGCTCCTCAATCATCTCCCAATTGAAGATTTTGGACGACGGGTTTGCCTCCTTGCAGTTCTGTCGCTATGTCGAACCCCACCTTAGTCACCTTCTCAGCCAGCCGTCTCTCTCAGACAGTGACCGTGTCATGTGCCAATACGGACTAGCCTCAGTTGCATCAGTCTTGTCTGCGCCTCGAGCTAGAACTCTCTACCAATCAGTTCTGGAGGACCAGAGGAGAGTGCTGGGAGTGAACCACCCTGCAGTCGCGAGGACTCTGACTGACATGGCTGGTCTCGTATTCGCCGGAGAAGATGTCGAAGGAGCGCAGGACTTATTGGAGACCACTCTCAAGATATACTCCTCCCTCCAGCTCAAGTCGCTCAGCTCTGAGGTTAAGATTGACCAAGCCCTGGCCCTCGCCTCTCTGGCGGTGGTGGTGAGCTGTCGAGGGGAGAAGCGGAGGAGCCGGAATCTCCTTGAGGAAGCTCTGAGTCTCTATCAGACCATGCCGGAGTCCGGAGAGGTGACTGTGTATCAGCGGAGACTTGTGGCGTCCACACTGACCGACCTGAGCCAGGCCTACCTGGGTCTCGGGCAGATTGTGTTGGCTCTCAAGTACGTGGAGCTGGCGATGCTGGCAATGCCCAACGTGTACCCGGAGGGAAACAGTGAGACTGTGCGAGCCCTGACTGTGGCTGGAGCTGTGTATGCTCTCTTGGGGGACAAGAGAGAGAGCCAGAGAGTGGGTCAAGAGGCTGGGAAGGAGAAGGCTCGACTGGAAAAACAGCATCTCGTTTTCATGTAGCAGCACCGTTGTACTTATTCCAAATGGAGCGCACCATAACAAATTCCAATACGTGCGCACTGCGCACCAAGGATCGCGAAAAAATGTCTGCAAATCCGAGCATGGATATAGACGCTGGAAAAGACGGGCTCTGGCGCCTGGCTATAGTAATCGATGGCGATCAGCTTGAGCACCGCTTCGAGAACCTCAACTCGAGTCCCATGCGGCTGCTGGCTTGGTTCTCACCGCCCTCTCCTCCCGCTCGACTGGGGGAAGAAACTGCACTCGCAATGGCCAAAATCTCTCTCCTGGACACGTTCGACAACGTCCACGAGTACCAGACAAAGAAAGGAGTCCCGCTGCGAGCTGCCAGCACCGATCGCTGCCGCTACCCGCACGTTACGCTCGCCTCCTACCGCTGCATGGAAGACGAGGCCAGGGAGACGGTGCTAATGAACCTCCCGGACTGCCAATCGGTGGAGCGTCACACGGGTCTCCCTCGACCCACCTCTCCCACCATCCTGGTCTCCTCCCCGGCGTTCCTAGCGAGCCAGGGGTACTTTCATCTGGAACTGGTCTGGGTCCAGATCACGTGGCCTCTCTGTCTGCAGAGAGTGCTGGTATCAGGAGGGTCTGGGGGGACTGTAGCCCTCACCCCCGCCGTCCTGGGAGAGGTAATGCAGCAGCTGTCTGAACTACTGGGGAAAGAGAAGGTGGTTCTGAGGCAGGGGGCGACGTTCTCTCTCACGGGGAAGTTCCCCCGAGATGGGGAAGAGGAGAGGAGGCACGGAATGGTTCAGTTGAGGGTGCTGGAGGCGAGTCCAGTGCTGCAGGGACAGCTGACGAGGGAGACAGAGGTGGTTGTGGTGCCTCAAGTGGAGGGAGAGATGACTGTCGGCTCGCTGGGTTCGTCTGGGAAAAGTCTGTCTCTCTCTAACCTCCCCTTCCCCACAGGAGAGAGTTCAGCTCTGGTGGAGAGCGCGGAGACACGATCGTTCACCGCCTCAAACTGCTCCGCCTCCGACTTCCGCAATGATGACGAGGAGGAGGCGGAGTCGACCTCTGACCCCAGCCTGGAGCTGCTGACCCACCCTGACCTGAAGCTGCACAGGAACTATGTGCTGGTTCCGCGGCGGTTTGCCCGGGATTACGAACTGCTGCAGTACCAGATGGTTGTTCTGGAGCCACTAGGGCAGCCGCAGGGACTCGGGGGGCTGGCAGATATGGTCATATCCACCCACTCACATGGAGAAGAAGCTGCCGGGAGCCACAGCGCCATCTTGATGTGGTACGATGGACAGGCAGAACTGGAGCGCTACCTCCCACCACCGTATCCTGGGTTTACCTTCAGCGAGGCAGTTCTGGACTCTGCGTTTGTCCATCCTCACCTCATGTATTCCCTGTTCCACGAGACTCTGTCTCCCTCTCGTCGGTACAATGTCACCATGAAGGTGGGGGTACCTTTTAACCCTTTTCTCACTTTATTTTTATTGTCTCTTCTTACAGACTGGGAAAGGGAAGAAAGATGGTACGTTAGAACATTGTATTGTGTGCATGACATATACCATTACAGTGGGAGAGGTTAACCTGTAGGGAAAATGTAGTTCTCTGGATTGCTTGTCCAGCTACAAATGCTCTCAAAAGAGGAATGCATCGCAATTTGGTTTCTCACACTATCAATAATTACAGGAGCCCTGCCTGACCTCCCCAAGGCAAAGGTGGTAACCATGGCGCAGATGGGAGTGGTCAGAGCCCAGCAGGAGCTGAACAAGGACGAGACGAGAGAAGCTCTCAAATCATTCTTCCAACAGAGGACCCAGTGAGACTGCCTCGATCCTCGTGCTGGTTACTATAGACCATGTCATCTCTCTCTCTCCCAGTCTGCTGATGACAGGAGACATCTTCAGTGTCGATATTGAGGGGGCAGGTACAGTTACACAGAACTTACACCTCTCAGTAATATAAAGACACATTGTGAACGTTGAAAGTGTCCTTTATTAAGAGGTGTCCTCTCTTTCTTTGTTTCTGTTATTTCTGCAGGCTCAGTGTTCTACAGACTGATGGAAACCGATCCTCCAAACAGTCAGAGATGTGACTCTTCTTGTCTCAGGGAAATCTCCTGGCCTGTCAGTCCGTTTACTCCCTCTCACTAACTGTAATTCAAACTCCACCACCAACACTTTACTCTCCACTTCAGCTGAAGAGATTGGTGCATTTACCCTCTCCCATCTGAGTGCCCCCCATGCCCCCTCCTCCCCCCACCTCTGTACTTCTCTCGTCTGCTGCCCCCTGGACTGGAGGCTCCCTGTCTCTCTCTCTTCTCCCTCCTCCTCCCCCTCCTCTACACCCACCCCTCTCTCAGGCCATCTCGTACACCTGTCATCCTCCTTACTGGTAACACACACCTTCCTCTCCCTCCTCGTTGCTCAAGAACACACACTCTCTCTCTCTCTCTCTCTCTCAGGACCAGGTGGTGTTGGTAAGACGACAGTTGTCAGAGCTGTTGCCAGGAGAACCAGAGCTCATCTACTGGAGGTACATATATAAAGAAATTGGTAGCTATGATTCATTCACTCCTATATACCGTCTCCGTCAGCTCAACTGTTACCAGTACTGCAGTGAACCAGTGGCCACTGCTGAGAAGAGGTTCATGGCTGACTCTGCCAGGGGTGAGTCAATCCACACTTCTCTTTACACTGTGGAACCTCTGAATATGGGGCACCTTCGAGACATTTATTATTCAGAGACGCCCCCCACTCTGGCGGTAATAATTGTAAGGGGCGGCAGTGTCCTTTATAGAGATGTGACTTTATTTGATAACCCTGTATCTTTATCAAAGACTGAGTTTACAATCACCCCTCCATCTGTCTCCTCCCTGTGCTGTATATATAGCTCTGGAGTGTGCTCCATGTCTGGTGCTGTTCAGAAACATCCACATGGTCGGCAGGGATGCCAAGAAAGATGGTATCGTTCCCACTGGTGGTGGTGGGTGTGGTTTGACCTCTGACCCCCACAGAACCACGACTTGCGGCAGCATTTCTCTCCCTCATGTCGTACATCAGTCAGCATAACAAGAAGTCTGCAGTGTAAGCAATCTACCTAACCAGAGACACATAATGTACACCAGGAAAATTGTATTTCAGGGACTTCCCCATAATGGTCGTGGCGACTGCTCCAAAACAAGCGGCAATCCCTGCCCAGGTTGCCATGGAGATGTTACACGTGGTGGAGATGGCCACGCCCACAGAGACCCAGCGTCTGGTGATGCTGCGAGGACTGGCTAGGGACTACCTCACCTCACCATCTGTTCCCTGGACCCAACTAGCCAGATTGACTGCCGTGAGCTCTAACTATCACATTTCTAACACCCAGTATACTGACTGAGCATCTCTAATATAATATGTAGTTATCTGACATGCAGATGTCTCTGAAATGCTGATTCTCTCTGCACACAGGGGTTTGTACTGGGAGACGTTGTGTCTCTGCTCTCCAGAGCCAGCAACTTTGCTACCACCGCTGCCTTTGACCAGTTGTCAGTCTTCCCCCTCCCTCTCTCTTCTCTCTTCCTTCACCATCCTCTCTGTCGCTGTCTCTGTGAGTCTAGTCTATACCTCTCTTCTCCCGCCTGCAGTGGTCCGAGGGCAGAACTGGAGATGGCAGGAGGATGGCAGTATCCCAGTCTCATCTCCTGGTGGCCCTCGGCAAGCTCAATGCAGCTCACTCCGATGCCATCGGAGCTCCAAAAGTGGGCCAGACTAATTCCCCCAGTCCTTCATTCATCGATTCTTTTGTTATCTTCCATTCCTCTCCTCTTATTCCTCCATTCCCCCAATTCCCAGATCCCAGATGTTCGCTGGGAGGATGTTGGGGGGCTGGCTGAGGCAAAACAAGAGGTCCTGGATGCCATCCAGCTGCCTCTGGCGCACCCTGACCTCTTCAGCCAGGGTCTGCGGAGGTCAGGAGTTCTTCTCTATGGGCCCCCGGGGACAGGGAAAACCCTGCTCGCTAAGGCTGTTGCCACCGAATGTGGCGTTCATTTCATGAGGTACAATATATAACACAGTGAAAGGACCCTTGTTCCTGTACTGCATCTGACTATAAGTCAACGTAGTAAGAGAGTACGGTGCTGAGTGAGCCATGTTTGTGCAGTGTCGACGCCGGCGCTGATACAATATCGTACGTCGGACAAACTGAGGAGAACGTCCGCAAGAGCTGCGGCGCGGCGAGAGGTGCGCCCCTGCATCATCTTCTTTGACGAACTTGACTCCATCGCTCCGAGCAGGGGAAAGACCGGAGACGCCAGTGGTGTAATGGACAGGTGGGCGGAGCCTGCAGCACTATGACATCACTATGATGTAAGTGGTACCACAGGGTGGTGTCTCAGCTATGGACGAGATGTACGGGCTGTGCAAAGAAGTGTCTGTATAGGTGTAGGAGCAACCAACAGAGTAGACCTGCTGGACTCTGCCTTACTGCGGCCAGGGAGGTTCGGACAGATGTTAAACTGGGAAATTAGCGATGA
>CASHTH010000542.1:0-90000 GCA_030341885.1 Geodia barretti
GTTGTTCCTAGATACGAACCCCAGCCTTTCCACCCGGATAAACGTTTCCAGCCTCTGGCCACTAGCAGCGCATTCACCCGGAGATATTCAGTCTGGAAGACGGGCTGCTTGGGCGCGATGTACCCGAAGACTGGAACTACTGGCAGGTGTTACAAGCGTGCGTTGAGACCGCCCGCGCTATACCAAACGTCCCCCTTCTGGGACGACCGTCTTAAAGTACGTGGATACTTCCGTACACGGACAGATGACGGAGGCTATCAAGGTCGTGTCTGTGTGGGCCAGTGTGTGAGTCGGACGATTTTTCATGTTGGTCAGAGACGGAGACTGTGGTTCCGAAGCGTCACCGGAAGATTTTCGCGCAAAAGTCCAAGTGCCACCCGGTTCTCGTGACCGCATCGGGTCGTCTGTGGATGTTTTATACCAACGGCTGTTTGCATGAAGTATCCCTGCGCGCAGGCCGGCCTACTATTATGATGCCGAGTTTTCCTGTCGTCCACACTGGTGTACTGCAATCGGAGATACCAATCGAGCGTGCAGATCAATTTCCTCCTCCCTGCACCTGTGAGGTGTGCGGCTTCGGCTGACGCAGTCGGGATGGAATCAATTGGTGCGGACGGCCGGGGGTCGAAACCGTTTCTCTTCTCTTCTGCGGCTTGGGGCGTGGGGGCCGTCTCTCGTCGCGTCGATGATTTACGCAGCATCCCGGGCGTCGTAAGGGTCGGAGTCTGATTATGCACTACTACAAGGGAGCGATCTCGTACTCATTCCAGCCAGCCTGACCCGAAGCACAGCGAAAGGTAGTGGGCTATTTCGAGCCGTTCAGCTTGTTGGCTGGCTTCATCTGTCATGTGGACACCCTATGAGTGTGGAGCTACCACCCCTCCGCTGATATTCAAGGGTAATCAGTGCACTGATATAGTCACAGCGCAGGCTGTAATTATGTGGTTGGGCGCTGGGGTGGTATCCCTCGCGCCGAATCCATCCGCCGCGGGGAGCCGACTTGAGGGTTCACCTTAGCGGTCCGATGACCAAGGGAATTCGTGCGCTATATACTCGGTTCGTTTCAAGGAATCGGAATGTCGCGCTGGCAGGCGTTCCGATCTCGTTGCATTTTCAGATGTACTTATGCAAGACGCTAGCGTTTCAGTTCACCGTCTAGCAGAGAGAGGAGACATCGCACTCATTCTCAGTTACCAGCGTCCCAGATACAACGACCGATTTTCCATCGGCATTTTGACCTGCGCGCACTTTTGTTGACGCTGTGATCGCCGATGCCGATCGTGATGTCTGTGCTGGTACCGCGTGAGTGATGGCGATTTCCCGTGTGTTTCGCGACCGTGGGTGGTCGATTGCGCTTCGACGATGTCCTCATGCAAGCCGACATGCTCCGCTTTTCCGTTCAAAGGGGTGGATACGCAACGTCCACAATCTCATTGAACTCTCCTCGTTTGCGGAGTTGAAAACCTGTCCCGTTGTTCAACGAGCGCACTGTGCCGTCGCTGCAATCGGCTTCAAACTCGTAGGCACTTCCCGGGATACTGATCCCGTGAACGCCATTTTTGAATCGGATGTATCCCATAACGATGGACGGATCCGCGTCGGTGCGGTTATCGTCAAAGTCTGCGTCATCCACGGCGACGTTACCTTGAACATATTCGACTTCGGAATCGCTTGCCAGAAAGAGGAGCATGTCTGCGGCGTGTGTATACCCCCAGAGTGCGGAGCCGCCGGAATAGGCGATGACCGAACGCGGCTCGCCGATTTCGCCACTCTCCACAATTTCTCGCATCTTGAGATAGCCGGGGGAGTACCGACGTTGCGTCCCTAGATTGAACTTCAGCCCATACCGCTCGCAGACCTCAACCATTGCATCTGCTTCCTCCATTGAAGCACAAAGCGGCTTATCGCAATACACCCCCCTTCACCCCATGTTCTGCTGCAAAGATGGTGATTTCCGCATGATTCCCCGGACGGGTTGCTACGCTGACGATATCCGGTTTCTCTTGCTCTATCATCTCCCGATAATCCGCATATTGTTTGGGGATATTCCACTTTGAGCAGACATATTTCGCCTTTTCTTCGACGACATCTGATGCAGCAACGATGGTTGTCCGCTCGCAAGCTGTGTATCCAGCGGCATGAGAGTAGGGCAAAGCCCCATTTGGACCCCCTTGTACCTCTTCGTCGATGGTCCCGCCCATCCTGCCACATCCGACGATGCAGACACGGTATTGATTTGCCATGTTTTTCCTCCCTTTTGGGATCGGTTATAGCTGAATCTTTTCGCTCGGCGTTGTAGGGGCAGCCCTTGTGGTTGCCCTTCTACAGAAAACAGCCTCCGATAAAAGGCACCTTCGTCCTAACGTCCCTGATTCTCAGTGGTCGGTTTCATCTGTGAGATCCAATCGTATAACAGCTGCGCTGCTTGTTGGTCTTTTTGTGAGGTTACCAGAGGCGGCATTTGACCCTCACCGTGCCGGGCGACACGCTGATAAAGGATTGAACGTCCTGGATCACCCGGTGCAATGAGCATTGCATCAGGGATGCCATAGGTATCGTGCTGCGGACGAAAACCAACGCTGTAGGTTTTATCTAGTTCCGTTGTGAAGTCTAACACGATACGAGCATTGCCGCCGCCTGTGTGGACATGGCAATTTGCACACGCAGCGTGTAAATAGGACCGCGCCCTTGCCTCAAGAGGTTCTTTGGAGTTGTATGGGTCAGCTAGTTTGGGGTACTCCTCCGGCGGCTTCGACAGCGGTTTCTTGAAAACGCCGATATGGTTCAACGTCCGCAGTTGATTGTCCGAAACGGTGCCGTAATTGTGGACTTTGTTCATCTGGAGCGTGGTAACTCCCAAGACGTAGCTGACAGCGCGACTGTGGCATTCCATACACTCCTTCCGGCTGGGATAGTGCCAAGACTGTTCTCGGTTGCCATCAGGGGCACTTGAATCCTGAACCGTGAAGACACGATCTGTTCCAGCGGCATCCACAAGGGTTGCGTCGGTTTGCTCGTCGTTCCAGATATAAGAATATCCCACCCACTCACCCTGTTGTCGGGTCAGCAGCCGTGTTTCAATCCGGTGTCTGGAGGTGGGGTTTCCCGTTTCCAGATCGAGCGCGAAGGTTTGAATCAGTGCCGCTTCATCGAGGAAACTCCAGCCAACCCCATCGGCAGCCGACATCTCATCTGAGAATCACCCGGTAAGGCGATGAATCGTTCTACGTGCGCCCCATCCGCCCACAGCGGTGCGTTTACTGAATAGGGAATCAGTCCCGGGTCGGTCTGAAGGTCTTTAACTGATATAAATAAGCCCGTTTCGCTCAAGCGGGTCGGAAACTTTTCTGTGGATTCGGGCTCGCGCTCTAATTGATAGATACCACGTGCTAGATCTGCGATTAATATTTCGTCGTTATGGTCAACGCCGAAACTCACGATCTGTAGCGTTGTATCGGCAATTTCCCGATGCCAGATCAGTTTCTCTCCGTCGTGCCGCAGTGCCCACATCTTTCCAGTTGCGTAGTCGCCGTAGACGTAGGCACCCCGCAATTCGGGAAACTTTGAGCCATAATAGACGACTCCCCCGGTGATTGAACGGGCTTCGGAGTGGGGGTGTTCGACCGTTGGTTTGACAACCGGCGTGGGCCCCGGTTTGCGGTTGAGAAAGAAGGGATGGCTGCCTTCGTAAAGGCTCCAGCCGTAGTTGGCCCCGCGACGTACCAGATGAATCATCTCCCACCGATCCTGCCCGACGTTTCCTGCCCACAGATGCCCGGTCTCGCGGTCGAAGGTGATTCGCCATGGGTTGCGAATCCCGTAGACCCAAATTTCGGGACGCGCACCCTCAAGATGGATAAAGGGTTATCGCTTGGAATTGAATAGGGGCGTTCCATCTCCGGATGATCGACATCAATGCGCATAATTGTCGCAGGCAGGTTACTGAGATCTTGCCCCTTGGGATCTCTATCGTAGCTTCCGGGAAGACCGGTAAGGTTGGTATCGGAATCCATTGCGCCATCGCCGGCGGAGATGTAGAGGTATCCATCGGGACCGAACGCAAGATCGCCGCCGTTGTGATTGTTCGATTGCCACTCTAGGATAATCAGCTCGGAGTTCGGATCACAGCGATACGGGGACTGACGCTCCACCGTAAAGCGCGAAACATAGTTTTTGGTCTCAGTTACTTTGCCCCCTATCGGTCCATTGCTAACAACGTAGAGGTAGCCGTTTTCTTCGTAATTTGGATGGAATGTCAAGCCGTAAGTCTCGCGCCCCAGTATCAATCAGAAATTCGGCGTTTTCTGCCTCCGTATCGTCTTTGAAACGACGAATCTTACCGCCCAGTTCGATGACAAGGAGTTGGTCAGTGCCCGGCTCAGGCTCGATATACACCGGTTGATCTAATGGAAATTTGGTGAATGTCTGTTTGGGACGGAGTGATATAGTCGGTCCGGATTCTGACCCTGACGTTTTGCCGGTCAGCGTTGATAGAAATGCGAGCAGGTTGTAGTGGTCATCAACCGACAGGAGTTGTGCGTAGTTATCCGGCATCGCGGATTTCACGTTGATTCGCTTCCCGAAAGCGCGACTGTAGGTTGGACCCTCGTCAATATCGAACTTATCTATGGTTCGTTCCACACTCGCTAACCTCTAAGACAACTTGTCCTCGTTTTCAGAGACTAACGTGCCGACAATCAACTCGCTGTCAAATAAGGTGACAGTTACGTAGGTCTTCAAATTTGATTTTGATACCGTTTGTATCCCTTCGGGGGAAGTTTCAACCTTGAGCGTAACCGTCTCTTCATCCTCTCCGACGAGATCCCCCTCAATCGTCTCCGAATTGGCGGGTGTCACCTGAATCCAAAAATATCCTTTCTCTGCCAAATCCGTCAACACTTCAATGGGTTCAGGATCAATCTCGCTCAAAAGGAGCGTCCTTTCCGTTGGCTCCGTCGATCCTTCGATATGCAGGACGATTTTTTCATTATCCTGTGAGATAAGCGTCCCTGAAGAACCGCG
This sequence comes from Geodia barretti, assembly GCA_030341885.1. Classification (NCBI taxonomy): domain Eukaryota; kingdom Metazoa; phylum Porifera; class Demospongiae; order Tetractinellida; family Geodiidae; genus Geodia; species Geodia barretti. The sequence continues at coordinate 5,023 of CASHTH010000542.1, forward strand.
CCGCCGGTTGCAACGGATGCCACACCGTATCCGCGCACAATCTCGGCGTTCGGTTTCAGAATTGATTCTTCGATATAACCGATGCTATTTAATGCTGCAATGCCCGTTAGGTCAGGACCCGGAAAGACCTCAACCCCATCGTCGAGGGTCTGACCCTCCGGCTTCTCAACTCTATCAACATCGTGACATGCAATACATTTTACGACATTGACAAATACATCCGCCCCTCGTTCGGCGTCTGCGGCATGGATAAGTGGACGTGCCTCCATCTCTTTTGCAACGGTCTGTATATCAATCGGTGGCTCAAACGGCGTTAGATCCACCTCTCCTCCCTGACTCTGAAGGAATGCGATGACTGTTTCAATCTCTAAATTCGACAGACTGATTGGGGGTTTCCACGCCGGTGTCATTGTTCTACCGTACCCGTGGACGAGGAATATGGCTGGGTCATAGAGGGACTCGATCAGATACGCCTTTGCCCCCATCCCCGGTTTTCGGGTTGCAGCGTGCGCCCCAATATCGGTGAGATCCGGTCCCCTTCCCGGCGGTGCCGAAGGATTTAGTATGTGGCATGAATAGCAGGAACCCTTCCCGTTGAAGATTACTTTTCCTGCCTCCACAAACCGCCCCGGTTCGCGCCCTAAGATTGAGAGATCATCGGTGGCATCGGGTGGGCACCCACGACGCGGGATGTCTCCCACGGGATCCGCCGATCGATTCCGTAAGGTTTCACATCTGACGAGTCTTCGTCGGCTGATGCTGCTCCGCAAAAAACTAACATCAGAATAACGCTAACTCCAAATAGAAAAAAAGAGCCAACGAGTGTGCAAAAACGGACAGGTGTTTGCCTCCCGATCCATCGGGGGCGGAACAGATAACTGCTAATACGCACTGGTAAAAGCCTCCAAATTATTTTGTGAATTTCTACATCCAATTAACTCTTTTGACATTTTATCGGATATGGGTTACACTTCTGTAAATCGTTATTAGCGGACAGCATCAAAACTTATCATAGAATAAAGGTTGGGTGAACAATGCGACAAAAGAGATATTTTACTGTAGAAGAAGCGAACCGGCTGATCCCTACGCAGAACAGAGATTGTCAGAATTGAGGGAATTTCGGGTGGAGTTAGAACAACTTGGGGCAGAATTGACTCCGCTCTTTGAGGTCATTCGTCACAACGGTGGGCATCGAAAAACACCGCAGTTTCTCGGATTAACAGGAAAGTTCCGGGACGCTATTGAAGAAATTCAGTCCTATGGATGCACGATAAAAGATATAAATCCGGGGTTAATTGACTTCCCTCACCTTCGCGAGGGTAGGGAAGTCTACCTCTGCTGGAGGGCTGGGGAAGAAGCAATCTTATACTGGCACGAGATTGATACCGGGTTTGCCGGAAGACAGTTGGTTGAAGAGTAAAGTTGAGCGCAGCGAAATCCCAATCTATCGGGGCGGCGTCTATAGGGTTTGAGAAATTGAGGGATTAGGTTGCCCCAATCCCTCAGTTGTACAGAATATCGTCGTTCCTATCAAAACATATCTTCTCGCCTGTCTACCTCAAATTTCCCCCTGATACTCCCGCTCAAGCGTATTAGTGAAATCAATCACCCGATCCAACGCCTCACTCGCACGATCCCGAGCCGCCTCCGTGGTTTCTTCCTCAGCGAGTTGTTTCCGCCGCTCCGGGATCCAATGCTCCTTGAGATACGCCAATTGGTTCATAAAGTGCGGATCTTCGGTGTCACTGACAAAGTATTCAATGACGCCGAGCAGCCCGTATTTTCGATTCGTTTCCATATCTCCTGCTTCCGCTGCGATCTGATCCGCCAATTCCCGATTTCGATCCTGTCGTGCCTGCCCGATCTCCTTCGCCGATTCTGTCAATAAATGTTCGACGAAAGCCTGCTTGGAATTGACCCAGCGGGGTAGGCTCTGGACATACTCCTCAAGATCGAACTTGCCGTTACGCCGGATAGCGGAATAGCTGTGGATGTGGACGTTGCGGAAGAATGCGGTATAGCCGACATTTGGATCCATCGTATCCGCGTCGTAGAGGATCTGATTTTCGACGTTCCCGTAGAGAAAATCATACCGATCCTCGGTGAGGTTCATCGGTTTCAGGTGTGCTAACACAATCGCACGGACGGCATCAACAAAATCCTGATCGAAATCATACATCGCCAGTATCTTCTCGGCGATAACTGCTCCGGACTCGTGGTGAACCGTGCCGCCAAGGTTGTTTTCGTCATAAAGCCGGGTGACGAGATTTCTCGACTCGGCGTGAGTTGTTCATTCAGCCAGAGTCCGTCATGATTAACGACCCGCTTGCCGTTTTCATCCGACAAAATTTCACCATCATACCGTTTGGTGATATCGTGTAGTGTTCCCGCGACTTCGAGCTTGGTGACGTCGCCACCCTCGCGCCTGCCAAGTTCCATGCTCATGGCGCGAACCCGCATCGTGTGGTTCCATGTGTAGTGCCGCCATTGGAATCCAACACGGTTATGATCCCATAAACCGTAGGTTTCATTGACGAGACCTTCCAGTTCCTTTAATACTTGAGAATAGTTCATAATCCCTCCTTTTGTATCGTGTTGAGCGCAGCGAAGTCTCCCGATTCTATCGGGGTGTACAGCGTCGTTTTACCCCGATGTCTTGGCAAATTGAACGCTGACCTGTACGAGTGCTGTGCTTGAATTGAATTCAAATTCATAGATCTGTCTGTCCCAACGAAAGCGGTAGTCGGCACCGTAACACGCGATTGCGGCAGGGGCGTAACCTTCAGGTACATGAAGGAACAATGTTGCTTTGCTGCGCCTAGGGGGCTTGCAGACCGCTAAAAAACTCTGGCTTCGCTTATCCCAGCCGGCGGACAAGACATCCACGCCACCTTGCGTAAGGTGAATATCTGTAGCGAGTAGTTGGGGGACCTTCTGTTCAGCGCGTAGGCACAGTAGCTTGACAGAGCGGGGTGGAATATCGAACAGAGCTACCCGCTCTCGAACATTGCCGAGGAAATTCACGGTTCCAGAAATCGTGCACAAGATAATATTGAGAACGATTTAAGCCAAGCGAATCCAAAGCCAAATCGACATCTGCCTTTATATCCGTCCAGTTAAAAACCCCAACGACATTGTAGGATTCGTAGGGAGATGTCACCGGTAGATTCCAGATTTGCGGGAATTTGTTTTCATAAAGATCAACGGTATTGCGGAATCACCAGTTAGTGGAAAAATCTTGGCGAGCAATTCCGCTCGCTCCGGCTTGAGTGTTGTGAAATCATCACCGCAAGTGACAACCCCGCCACTCATGCCTGCCATTGTCATTGCAATAAGTGCTTCGTTCAGAGGGAGTGGTTCGTTGATGCTTAGGGTGCCAAACTCATTTGTCCATGCGTTGCCATACATCGGAAGATGTGCCGCGTGGGTATTGACAATCGGTTTTAACCCTTGCGGACTCTCCCAAGACCCTTCGCCGATGTAGCCGCCATAACCTGAAGATGTTTCGTTCAGCACAAAGTCTCCGATACTTGGTCCCCGGCATGTATTACACGCTGCAAGCACAACCTCTTTTTCATTGTCATCAATAATCTGATTTCAGTAACTGAACCCCGAGGCGATACAGTTCAACAGCGGTGAGCGATGAGTTGTGTGCCACAAAGTTGTTCAGTTCTGTCAGCGGTCCTATTGCGTATGCGAGTAAGTCCGCTTTGACCAGATCATATCCCCACTCATCAATCAATTTTCGGATATTTTCACGAATATGCGCCTGCGCCCCCGGTTGCGATACATCGAGTACGGCAACCTCCCTCCCATCTTCCGGCAAAACGATGGAGGCAGGCTTCTTTGTGCCACGCTCTTGGAGGAAATACCCTGAGCGCGTTCTCAAGAGTTCGGAGCTAACCTCCACGCAAAACGGCGTAAATCGGATGCCGGCTTTTAGTCCTTTGGCATGAATCTGGTCAGCAACCGATTTCATCCCACTTGGAAACTTCTGCACATCCGCTTGATAGCTGCCGATTGATGCTTCCCAACCCTTTCCAATCTGGATGTACTCAAATCCGCCGGGAATTGATGGGTCAGATAATCGGTCTTTGGTAATCTGTTCAATCTGTTCGGAAATTTGCGCGGCACTTATCGTCCTGTCCTCACTATCCTGAGCACACCAACCTGAGAAAACACGATTTAGCGATTTTGGTTTCACACGGCGTCCGACCATCTCGGCGTAATCATGGTATGCCGCCCGCCCCTGATGCGCGAAATTCAAGTAAACAGACTCAGCGTATACCTCCTCACCTTGACGGCAGATATGGTTTTCACACTTATGGTAGAGAGCCCAGTGATTCACGCCGTGGTTTTCTTCCTTACCCTGTTGCGTGCCTCCATCATATCCCATTTGGACAGCAGACCACCATTTTTGAAAACTCAAAAAGCCGAAGACGAGAGATCGCTTGCTCTCCGTGTCATAGAGAACTCCGTTGTAACAGGAGGTGGTCGAAGCCTCTTCGTTGATGCGAAACCCGTCGTGGATCTCTTTAAGTCCAGACGTCATCGGTGTATTCATGTCCAGAAAAGTATGATAGCCCGATGGTGCACCACCTAAATAAACACCGCCTTTGGCTTTACCGTTGTGAGGGGAGACATCAATAGTGGAAATCTGTTCTAAGGTAATTGGTGCCTCGTGCGTGTTTTTTTACGCCGACGGTCAATACAACATAAGGCTTTCTGGGATAACATTTCAGATAGAGATGGGTCCGCACCCCATGCCCTTCGGGTTGGTGAGCAAATGTAATTGGTTGGTAAACGCCAGATTCATCTTCGGTGGCAGGACTTGTAATAAACTCTGAACTTCCCGGATCCAGTGTTGTTAGGACTGTCCCATCTTGCAAAATAATCTTCGTATACGCGTCCCTGATGATGCTATAACCCGTTTTATCAGTGTAGTTCCAGGTTCCCTTGGAAAGATCAAAATTGATTTGGAATAGATTGTTTTTCGCGATAACCTGACTGCCTTGTCGGCTAACTGTCAGATCACCAGCTTCTTCTTTCATCTGTAATATGCCTCCATACGTGAAACGTGAAACATGAAACGTAATTGGATAAGTTTGATAGACGTTGAGGCAAATTTATCTCAAAATTATGAATCTGTTCCCCTATTTCCATTCTTTGATTGCCTATTTTGCTAACGCCCAACAATGAAGCAGTGTGGTCGGTTCACTGCCAGCCTGTGATAACGAGAAGGTATCTTCAGGACTGAGAAAGAGTACATCTCTCAAGCCAAGCGTTGATGTTTCTCCATTCGTCTGTACCGTTGCGCCTCCACCAATCAGCACATAAATTTGATTCTGCGCTGATGGGTTCATGCGTGAACGCTTCGCCGATATTGAGTTGGACGTAATCGAGCGACAGATGTTGACTCCCTTTCTGGGGCGAAACAACACTACGCCAATCTCCCGATTTGCCGAATACAGGTCCCGCTTTTGCCATCGAAATCACTTGTACACCGCTTCGGTGCCCCAGCTCCGGTTTCGGTGAATCGTTGGGGTGATCCCGTTCGCCACGATATAGTGCCATGTCTGGCGGGGATTGGAAACTGATGAGCCGCGCCGGTTGGTCTGTCGTATTGACGGTGCCGTGAACCTCACGCGCCGGCACAAAGATTCCATCGCCCGCAATAATTGGCGTGTAAACCGCTCCCTGCCGGATATGACCGCCGCCCTCAAGCACTACAATCATATCCTCCGATTCGTCGTGAAGATGTTGCGTGAACTCCTGACCGGGGGCATGCTGTCCGTGGTTAAGGGTTATCTGTGTCGCCCCCATATCGGGGTGTACGACCCGCCAATTTTTTCCCTTGCCCATCTGGAAAGACGTTCCTGATTCGAGATTAAGAATTTGCATAAGAACTCTCCTATTCTAGTTCTTCTTATACGTGGCGATGTCCTGAGACAGCGTGATTTCGGGCAGTGGGATTAGCAAGTTTACTTAATCCTACCAAACTTCATTCGCAATCTCATAATCCTGTGTGGTGTCGATCTCATAATATCCACCTGCAATGTCCACCTTGTGGATTTCCACGCCCTGCTCAACCATCTCCTGAAAGAGTTGAATCAGATACGCTTTCTGCACAGAGGCTGCCCCCTGAAAGGGTGCGCCGTTATATTCACGGCAAACCCGGTGGAAATGGTCCCGTAGAAGCCTCGCCCCGCGCTCGCTAAATTTTGCAACACCGATATATTCCCCGTGTGCGGCTTCGGGTGCTATATCACGGCTGATTCTTGTGACGCGCGCTCCGTCTGCGAGGATTTTTTCACCATCATCTTCGGGGTGAAGTGTACGCGCAGCGTAACGCTCTCGCCAAGCGGTATCGACGACAAGCGTGATGTCGTAAGGGGTATCCATCAACGTCTGTGTCACCCAAGGGCGATAGATAACGTCCGCATAGGTGCAGGCAAACGGCTCATTCATTTCGGCTTCGGCGCGAAAAAGCGAGACTAAGATATTATTCTGCTGCCAATCTGTGTTGTGGTAAAAACGGAAGGCAGGTAATCGTGCTGGATGCGTTGAATCTGATACCCACCGACGAAGACAATATCCCCCACATCTGCTGCACGCCACGCTTCGAGTATCCAATCGAGGATGCGTTTTCCTTTAACCGCTGCGAAGCACTTAGGCGTATCTTCTGTTAAAGGCATAAGTCGTCTGCCACGTCCGGCACCGATAATAATCGTCTTCATTTATACCAATTCTCCTTAATTATATTTTACACGAGTGCGCCCCGATCGTAAATCTTTTTTTTCGGCGGTTTTGAATCGTTTTTCCATTTTCGTTTTGAAAGCGGTGTGTTAAAATAACGTAAGCTGCCACTTTAATCAGCCAATCGTCAGAAATAGGAAAGGACGTGGATTTCATAGTATGTCCGAGTAGCCTTCCCGTATAAATTGTACAGAAACGGGTCGTAGCGTGGGTTTCCCGCTTTTTTATCTTTATCCAATTCTTGAGAAAACTATGAAAACTATGAAAATTCCGAGAATTTTTTAACGGTGTTTTTCAACTAGCAACTTGCGTTAAAATACAAGTACCCAACCGAAACTGTCGAAACCAACAAGGAGATTTTTTATGTCAAACGTTAACCCCTTCAAACAGTCCGGACAGTGGTATCGCGGCAATACCCACAGCCATAGCACCGAGTCGGACGGCAGGCTGCCGATGGCAGACCGCTTGCAGCTTACCGTGAAGCAGGCTACAATTTCTTAGTGCTGACCGATCATCGAAAGGTCAACGATGTTTCCGCCCACAGCAGGGACGGCTTCTTGGCAATCTCTGGCAGTGAGGTCCACCCCAACAATCCCTATGGCGGCGACACATATCATATCGTCGGTATAAACCTCCACGAGCGCATCAACTGCGCCGAATTGCATCCCAACGCCGTCATCGAAGAGATAAACCGGCAAGGGGGCGCGGCGGTGCTCTGCCACCCCTACTGGTGTGGACACTACGCTGCTGGACTATCTGACCGCTGAATGGATACTTCGCGGTTGAAGTTTACAACGACACCTGCATGGGCATCGGCAAGGGCTTTTCTGAGCAGGCTTGGGACGATTTATTGGACAAGGCAGGTCGTCCCGTCTTCGGCATCGCTTCCGACGACGCACACGGCACGGAGCACGACTGTTTTCACGGTTGGGTCATGGTGAAGGCTACTGAACTCACCACCGATGCTATTATGACAGCGTTTCGCACCGGAGCTTTCTATTCAACCCTCGGACCGGAGCTAATCGATCTGGACGTGGTGGACGAAGGCGAAGAGAAACGGAGCGTTTCCGTCAAGTGTTCACCTGCACAGTCCATCGTGTTCAAGGCCCAGCGCAGTCGTGGAAAACGCATCGTTGCCCCCGAAGGCGAGCACTGACTGAGGCAACGTATGAATTGCCGAGCGGCATCAAGTACGTCCGCGTCGAGATTACCGATGAGACCGGCAAGAAGGCGTGGTCAAATCCGTTTTTCTTTTAAGTTCAATCTATAAATCGCGGGTGATTGCCACTCACTCCCAAAACGGGTGTGGGTGGGCCGTCCCCCCGTGCTTCTCAAGAACACGCACAAATGAATGGGGTTTAGCAAAAGAGGAGGAAGTTGTACAATGGCGGATCTGAAAGTCGGTGTTATTGGCTGTGGTGGGCACGCGCAGGGGCACTTTGCGATGATTAAAGATGAACCCCGGATGGCACTCATCTCAGTCGCGGAGCTTGATGACCAACGGTTGGAGCAGGCAAAGCTCACCCATAAACCCGAATTGGCGTTCAGCGATTACCGCGAGATGCTGGATCAGGTCGACCTAGATATTGTCTACGTCGTTACCATGCCCGGCCATCTGCTGCCGATTGTGGTAGAATGTTTGGGGCGTGATCTGCATACGTCGGTCGAAAAATCACCCGGAATGAACGTCGGAGAAACACAACAGATGCTTGACGCTGCCCGCAAGAGTAAGGGCAAAGCGATTCTGTCCGTCAATCGCCGTTACAAGCCAGAGGTGTTGGCGGTACGCAAATTACTGCAAGAGCGTGGCGGAGCGGTGCAGGTCGCGGCAAATTATCATAAACCGCCATCGGGGTTGCAACGTCCGGGCCTCCGGGAGGTTGCACCACCGGAGATTATCTGCGATGCAATTCACCATGTCGATCTGCTGCGTTGGATGGCAGGACGCACACCAACTGAAGCAGCAACCGCTGTAGAGGTATACGGTCATTCGTGGCACGGCAAGCGGGAAGGCACACCCCGCTACAACGCTGTCATCGCCTTTGACAACGGCTGTCACGGAACAATGATGAGCCACTACGGGGTTGGCTACCGAATTCAGTCAGCGGAGGTCCACACCGAAGATATGTCGGCGTACCTCGACTTGACACGCACACCGGAAATCACTCTTTACTTAGACGGGGTGCTATGTGAGGAACCGCTCGACCTCGATGCTGTTGGTGGACCCGACTTCAATGAAACTCGCCATTTCGCCGACTGCATCCTGAACGACACCACTCCTTGGAGTCCGCTGGAGGAGGCGGTGAAGACGATGGAACTGTGCGAAGCCGTTGAGCGAGGGCATCGGGGGAGACTTTAATCCTGATTCGGTTTAACGGGACAACCGATCAAGCACATTTTGTGTGATGCGCTCCACAACCGGATCACCGCCTTGCAGTCCATGCGCCCAATCGGTTGTAGCGGCGGTGAAAACGGTTCCCCCACGGGTATAAATCCCCATCGTCGCGGCGCCGGTGTGACCTCTATCCCAACGTTCGTACCACTCACAGTCGTCTGGATGCCAACGTACCGGGGCAGTGCAAAGAATGAGGAAGCTATCGGGAGTGCCATCCCGATGTGTTGGGACGGGAAGCCCATCCACAATTTTCAGCTCGCAGCCGTCGCACTCGTAGCCCACGATGGTGTGCTTACCGCCGAAGGTATCTTCCTGTTTGAGATCTGTCCCTTCAAAAATCCAATGATCCGGGCGATGCACTGTGTATTCGCCTGAACCATCCATGAACTGACCGTGGCTGAGGTGGTAGCCGCCGTGGAGAAAACCGACGCCAGTCAATTCGTTTTCAGGCCGACCGACGAGGTAATGACTCCACAGGGTACTCAAGGTTCGATAGTCGCCTGTCTTGTAAATAGGATCCGTATTGTACCACTGTTTCCAGCAGGTCAAGGCGCGTCCTTCGTCTTCGTTGCGGACTTGCCAACAGACCGAATTTCCGCTAAAGAACGCCGCATTTCCACCGTCAGCGATGAATGCCTCTAGGTTGTTTCGCATCCCTCCAGACCAGTATTCATCGTGACCGATGCTCAACACTAACCGATATCCCTGCAAAATTTCCGGGTGAAACTCAAGGTCGCTGTTAGCAGCATAATCGAGTGTGTAGCCATTCTGTTCCGCCCATTCCACAAAGAATGACTCCCATCTGCTAAAAAGTCCCGCCATCGGTCGGTCGAAAGAAATACGATGCCCCTGTAAGTTGCTGTGACCATGATAACTGTAGACGCTATATCCGCCCCAGTTGTTGTAGGCGTTATAAGTGTTCGTCGCCAGTTGAAGCAGAATCTTCGTGTCACGTCCCGGCTGTGCAGACCGCACAACGAAGTGCATCGTTCCTTCAGCGGTTCGGCGGTTTCTGTACGTGAAATCCCCACCGTTATCCTCCGCTCGCATTGACACTTCGTAGTATCCGCTCCGCCATGTATCTGGTACACGCAGCTTGAAACTCGTGGGCCAGCGGCAGCCGTGCGACGATGCATCCTCTGGTATTGAATGTGCAGATCCGGGGAGTTCGTTCTCGCTCCAGACCAACTCACGGGTTGCACCGACGCGCACAATCTCCAATGAATACTCCGATGCGCTGGTGGAAATATGAAACCCGATCTCTTCGCCCGGTGCGTAACTGAGTTGGTCGGTGTACCCTTCGATATAAAGTGGGCGCAACTGTACTTCTGAAAAGGCTAACTGTGCCTTATATACTTCCATACAAATCTCCTTCTTGGCTGGAAAGGCAATAAAAAAAGCAGCCAAATGAATGGCTGCTTTTTTTATTGCTTGATTCGAGAGGTGTCCGAATCAAAAGATTCTATTCAAGTACCCCAATTTTTGCTGCCTCTGGTATTTCGGTCGGCAGCTTCCGCGCTGCCATTCTATCTTCTGGCACATAGCCAGAGTAGTCCGAAATTGAGCCATGCGTCAGGGCATAAATTGCGACGTTGGTCATGAAACGATAGACGCCGGGAGAGTATTTGACGGAGCGGGTTGGTAAGCTGACCGACTCCATCGCGCACATGTAGTCACGGCGAACTAAAATGACCGAAATCTTGTCGCCAACGGAAATGCCTTCAAGGAAGTTTCGCCTACCCGGGCGAGACCCCCACCAGAAAATGTCGAATCCGGTCGGTGGACCACCCATCTCATAGAAGTTATCGTAGATTTCATGTTCGTTTGGGATGCGTTGGACCTGATATTCTGGCATCACATATCGCATCTGTGCCAAGAATAGGCGAGGCATCGCTTGCGTCGCCGCGTCAATACCGCAGTCGTCAAAGACGAGGAGGCCGCCTTTTTCAACGAGATATCGCCGCAATGCAGTCATTTCTGCCTCGGAAAATCGGCTATCCATCTTGCCACCGCCATATTGACGACCCATCAGGTTCTTGGAACGGACGTGTGCCGGGTCATGTCCCGTCATGAAGACTAATGGACATTTCATCAGGTTAGCGTCGTTTAGCTTCAACGCGCCGCCTTCAACGTTCATGTCGGTCTTGATCTTGGTACGTTCATTGAGCCACTTGGTAAAAGCGTTCAGCGAGGAGGCATCTGCCCACCAGTCAGCGAGACTGTGACGGAGACGCGTAAAACGGAAGACGCCGCGGATATCAGCACCACGACCAACAACACTCCCACCGGGTTCGCCACGTGGCAATGGAGGCACCTCAACGTTACCGAGGTTAATGTTCTCAACGACATCGCTCAAAGCATCGCGAGCGGCACCGACATGTTCGACCATAGCGAGTCCCTTCGGACGCGCAAAGGCAACCTTCACCTGCACAATGCCGCCAATCCCACGACCGATGTTGGCGGGTACGGCACTTGGAGCCGTTGCAACGGGTGCGGAAAATGCCAACGCCCCTGGCGCATCAGAGACCGGTAGGTCAGCATGTGTCACGACTTGCGGCACAGGCTGATTCGGGCGTGTCACTTTCGGAATGTTGGGATTAAGGGGAGCATCCAACTTCACTACTTTATTAGCAAATTCCAAAACGGTTTGTGGCTGCACGGAGGTTGGTCGCACAACTGCTGCTGTCGTCACTCTGGGTTGGACTTGAACTTGCTCAACTACCACTGTGTTTGTGGTTGGAACAGTTGGCTTAATTACCGGCTTAATTACCGGTTTACGAACTTGTGGTTTAGGGGGTTCCTTTGCCTTTAAAACTTCGGCACCGACTAAATCTTTGAACTGCTGGGTTTGGGTAACGAGGTAGATACCCGTGATAAAGAAGGCGACTCCGTGAACAATCAACGAGGTCATCAAAGCCCCTGAGGTTTTTTTGGCACTCATTTGTTACCTCCAGAAATAGTTTGCGTCAACAGTTGGGTAACCCTTTGTATCATCTTACATGGGATGCTAAAGCGGGCTTGTTTTTTTTGTGGTAGACGATTTACCAGTTGATAGAGAGACACTCACGCGATAGGTCCCTGACTAGGAGGATGTACAGAGTCAGCGTCGAGCTGTCCTCCACCGGCTATTCACGCAGAAAGCCTCGCGAAAAAGTGAAATTCTCATACCCTAACCTTGCACTCACTGTTAAAACGCAGAAATCACCCGAACAACTTAGAGATTTCTTGATATTATCAGTCACCTTATTAATTGTATGCTAAAATCACCATTCGGTCAAGAAAAAAATGAGCCTACTTCTATCACACATCATTAATCATTTTTCCCGTTTCCAATCTCAATCCATCTCTTCTGCTCTGCAGATTCGACGACAGCATCAATCGCCAACTGTGCCTTCCAGCCATCGAAGAAAGAGGCATCTCGATCCGGATTAAGTTGTCCATTCAGAATTCCGTCAACGAAACACCCCATCATTCGACCCAAAGCGTGCGGTTTGCCTTCGGCAGCTTCGGGTGGCAGATCGACTGTCTCCCAATCACCGTCCCGGTGGCGAAACCGTAAGCCCTCCTCTTGGCCACGGCTTAAGTAAGCGAACAGTGCCCCCTCCTCACCGACGACCTCAATATATTTGTTTTCCGGACGTGACGGCGTAATACTACTGACGAAAAATTGACCTTTCAAGCCGGATTTGGTCTCGAACCAAGCGGCAGCAAGATCATCGGTATCGATCTGGGTCGGTTCACCTGTGCTGCTATGCGGACGAACGCGCGGCACGTTATGCAACACGCCGCACACCTGTGTAATATCGCCACATACCCACCGAATCGCATCAAAAAAGTGCGATCCCATATCGCCAAGAATGCCGGTGCCAGAAAGCTTCTTTGGTTACGCCATGCTGCCGTTGCCGATGATTGCAGCGCACTCCAACCGTCAGCTTGAATACGAACATAGAGCGGTTCGCCAATCTTGCCGTTCTTAAGCATTTTACGCAATTTATAGAGGCAATGCGTGTAACGGAACGTGAAGGCGACATGATGAATCTTACCCCTGGCTCGGCAATGTCGTACATCTCACGTGCCTCGGAGGCATTCATTGCTAAGGGTTTCTCGCAGAAAACATGCTTTCCCGCTTGGAGTGCCTGTACCGCAATGGGATGGTGGAAGACGTTTGGTGTTACGATTGTTACTGCATCGATTGTGTCATCAGCGATCACATCTGCATAGTCTGTGTAGACTGTTGGAACACCAAATTTAAGCGCAGTTTGCTCGCACAGATCGCGGTTACGTCGGCACAGTGCGACAACCTCAGCGTTGGGGTGACGCTGCAAGCCGGGAATCTGACATACCTCTGCAAATCCACCGGCACCAATCACGGCAAAACGGAGTTTGCGGTCCATGCAGTTTCTCCTTGTTCCTACCTTACTTGTCTTTCGTGAGGGAGCGTAGGGGTTAAATCGCGTGAAGATTCAAACGGATAAGTTTAGCCGGGTTAATTCAGTTTAGCAATCTGTTGGGTCAGGACACGGATATTCCTAGAAATTTCCTCCCGATCTGGTGGATCATCCGATAAGCGGAGATAAGTATTGAAGGCAGCCAGAGACTTACCGTAGGCGTTGACTTGGTAGTATAGATAACCGAGATCTCGATAGTCCTGTGCGGATTGAGGGGCAAGCCATGTGATCTGCTCGCCGACATTGACCGCTTTCTCGTGCTCTTCTTTCCTGAAATGGATCTGTCTCAGGTTCCGCAGCATCCGTGCGAGAATCTCTTTATTCGTAACCGCTTGCAAAAAACGCGGATGCATCGGCATGGACTCACGGAAAATCTGCGTCAACCTTTCGGAGAGATCCTCATCCGATAAAATTTGCCCTCTCTCAAAGGGATCGATCACTGCCTCTAAATCCCGATGCTTGACGATAAAATGTCCGGGGAAACCGACTCCCACCAACGGCAACCCAATCCGCTTGCCAATTTCCATATACACAATTGAAAGTGTAATCGGAATGCCAGTTTTGCGCTCAAGCACTTCGTTGAGATAGCTGTTCCGTGCATCGTAATAATGTTCTTGACTGCTGCCCGCGAACCCCTGTTCCTCAAATAGGTAGCGATTTAGATGGTTAATTTGGTCACTCGTATCCGCTGCGTTACCAATCTGCGATTGAAGTTCTTCAGCCATCTGATTTAACCGCTGTAGATACATCTCAATGTCCAAATCAGCATAGGCATCTTTGGCAATCAGGAGGGCACCCTTAGCCAGATCAATCTGGTCATTTTCTAGTTGTGCAAGCTCAAAAAGAGCGTCTCCAGTTGCGTTTTTCATAACTGTTGGCGGAGTTTGTGTCCTCCACCTTCCCCTTTTTTGATATTCTCAGATGAGATCTTTATCGGTGTGAGTCTCAGGCTTTTTGAAACAGGCTTGAAAATCTCTGAAAAATGGGGTATCATGGGCATCGGATTCACCCGTATTGGGCGATCTTTTCGTTTGATAATACCGCCCTGCTGAAACTCACATTACTGGGTCAGAAGATATTTTACCACAATTGACCCGACTTGCCTACATCTATTCTCTAAAAGCCGCCGGCAGTAGGAGCAAAGAATATCATGACTGACAACACGCAAGAACGTCGAGAACTGAGGACACTTCAACCGGAGGATATTGTCGGGATGAAAGGACTCAGTGGATCAGTAATCTCGCCTGACGGTAAATGGGCGGCGTTTGTCCGCGCTGTTCCCGTCCTTGAAACTGAAAAAAGCGAATACCGAGGTCATATCTGGCTGGTTTCAACCGATGGTGGTGAACCGTTCCAGTTGACGAACGGTCCCAATGGGGACAGCAATCCGCAATGGGCACCTGACAGCACGCAACTCGCCTTTGTCTCAAGGCGCGGCGACAAAACGCAGATCTGGATTATTCCGATCACAGGTGGCGAGGCCAAGCAACTCACCCATACAAAAAACGGCGCATCAAATCCGCAATGGTCATTTGATGGGAAGCAAATCGCATTTCTCAAGACAGAGCAGGATAGCGAGGCTGATGAGAAGCGGAAGAAAGCCAAGGACGACCGAATAGTCATGGGGGTAGATGACTTCAAGCAGCAGCACCTGTGGGTTATTGAGGTCGAAACGCTAGACGATGAACCTGAACTGCTCTTTAATTTACCGGAGGAGGGGATCAGATGAGAATGTCAATGTGGACAAATCTCAGAGACTAACAGCGGGAGACTTTCACGTCAGCGAGCCGCTGGTGGTCGCCGGATGGGAGCAGATTGCCTTTGTCTCCGCACCTTCCCCAAATGCAGATGATATGATGTTCAACGGGATTGTTCACCTCGTTGACATCGAAACCAAGAACGTCCGGAAATTGACAGCGCACACCGGCGGTGAAAGTTCGCCGCGTTGGTCGCCGGATGGGGGGCAAATCGCATACTTACACAGCCCAGAACGGTATGGACAGAAAGATCTTCACATCATTTCAGCGGCAGGCGGCGCATCAACAAACCTGACCGCCATCCAGCTCGATCGTAACGCCGATGCACCAGTCTGGTCCCCGGATGGAGAGGCTATCTACTTCATCGCAATGGATCGGGTGCGTTGGCAGCTTTATTCCGCTGCAAAAGCTAAGGACGAAATTCGTCAAATTACCCGTGGCGATTATGTCATTGGCGGGATTTCCATCGCCGATGATAGCGATACATTCTTGTGTACTCGCAGTGAGCCATACGCTCCAGCGGATGTTTGCGTAGGGTCTATCCGCACAGGTGAGATGAAGCAGCTTACGAAACTCAATCCACAACTAGAAAACGTCGCGCTCGGTGAAGTGCAGGTGATTCAGTGGCAGAGCAGCGACGGACTTGAGATCGAAGGTTTGCTCTGTTTGCCTGTTGGCTATGAAGCGGGTAGAAGCTATCCACTCATTGTTGAGCCACACGGCTGGGTACCCCGTAGTTCACGCGATTTGGGTTTCAAACCGACATGGCACTATTTCAGTGGCGAAGGCTTTGCTTACTTTGCACCGAACTTCCGCGGCGGAGATGGGTATGGAAACGACTTCGCCACAGCGAAACTATAATGACTGGGGCGGCGGCGACTATCGGGACATCATGACAGGCGTAGATTTTCTGATTGAAGGAGGAATTGCTGATTCCAATCGTCTAATCGTTGGCGGCTCAAGCTACGGTGGCTACATGACAGGTTGGATTATCACCCACACCGACCGCTTCAAAGCCGCTTGTAATGTGTGTGGCGTCATCAATCTGGTCAGCTTTTATGCACAAACTGATATTCCGAACTTTATGTCGCTCTACTTTGCGGGTCCCTCCATCGACAGGGTTAGGATTGTACCGTGAGCGATCGCCGATCAGCCATGTGGATCGCGCTCAAACCCCAACCCTCATCCTGCATGGTGAGGAAGATATCCGAGTTCCTTTGCCACAGTCGGAGGAATTCTACGCCGGACTCAAAGCTGCCGGCGTTGAAACGGTATTCGTCAAATATCCTCGTGAGGGCCATAGCATTGGGGAGCCGCGCCATCAGTTGGATATGCTCAAGCGCCAGTTGGCGTGGTACAACAAATACGTGACCCATGATGCGAAAAGTGATGGGAGCGCGTGACAAACGCGTTCCAACATTCTCTCATTTTTTCATTTTCCGGTTGACCCTTTTTTGTCAGTAGGGGTATAATGCGGATCAGCGCGAAAGGTAACGGACAAGTCCCGTAAGCGTTGAAATTCGTTTAGTGACCGAAACAGGCGAGGGATAACTATGGAAACGTTTCCCATAATCCGAATACAAGGGGGTTGGTCATGGACAGAGTAACAATTAACCAAATGGTACAAAACACCATCCAGCAATATGGCTCGAAGACTGCGTTATCTCACAAAGTTGATAAAAAGTATCAGGATATCTCTTATGCAACACTCGCAGAGCGGATCAAAGACTTCTGCTTAGGCCTGACCGAACTCGGCTTGCAGAAAGGAGATCGGGTCGCACTGCTATCTGAAAACCGTCCGGAATGGGCGATAACCGACCTAGCGACGCTTGCCGGCGGTGGAGTTACTGTGCCAATGTTTTCGACGCTGACGTCCGCACAGGTGGAGTACATCGTCAGGGATTCGGGGGCAAAGATCCTCTGCGTATCCAGCGAAAGACAGCTGCAGAAGATCAAGGATTGGGATGCAAATGTCCCAACAAATCTTCAGCACATTGTTATTTTTGACGATCTACAAGACGACTCAGTGCGCACGTTCGATCAGGTGTGAACTTGGGCAGCAGGTTGAAAACGGGGATCAGGTCTACCAGCAAGCCAGTGACGCTGTTGGACCGGACGACCTCGCCTCGATTATTTACACCTCCGGGACGACGGGCGATCCGAAGGGGGCAATGCTGACCCACAGCAATTTTATGTCGAATGCGCAGGCTGCAATGAGGATTGTATCAATCACCCCCGATGATGTTTTCCTTTCTTTCCTTCCGTTGTCACATGTGTTTGAACGGATGGGGGGGCACTATCTACCACTTAGCGGCGGTGCAACGATTGCGTATGCTGAAAGCCTGTTTACTATTCGCCAAGACATGCAGGAGGTTCGCCCGACAATTATGATGAGTGTGCCCCGTCTCTATGAGGGGATGCACGAAAGGATTATCCGCTCTGTCAAAGAAGGTTCTTCTACCAAACAGAAAATCTTCCACTGGAGTGTCGGCGTCGGCGCGAAGGTGAGTCAAGCCATTCAACGGAAAAGGAAGCCAAACCCCATCTTATCGCTGAAGGCAAGTATTGCCAATAAACTGGTCTTCCAAAAGCTTAAGGCGGTAACCGGTGGACGCCTACGCTTCTTTGTCTCCGGCGGTGCTCCCTTGTCAAAAGCGATTGCGGAGTTTTTCCATGCGGCGGGCATCCTCATCCTTGAAGGATATGGTTTGACGGAAACTTCACCTGTCATCAGCGTGAATCAGCCAGACCGATGGAAATTTGGCACTGTGGGGCCCATCGTTCCGGGCGTAGAGGTGAAAATTGCTGAGGATGGCGAGATTTTGTCGCGAGGACCGCACATCATGCAGGGCTATTTCAACAAACCGTCAGATACAGCGGAAGCTATTGACGCGGATGGATGGTTTCACACGGGCGACATCGGGGAGATTGATGAGGAAGGATTCCTGGCAATAACAGACCGTAAGAAAAACATCCTCGTTCTCTCCAACGGGAAAAACGTCGCGCCGCAACCCATTGAGAACCAACTCAAGCAGAGTCCCTACATCAGCGAAATTATGCTTCTCGGCGATCAACACAAAAGTGTTGCTGCGCTTATCGTGCCAAGTCTTGATGAGATTAAGGAGTATGCTAAAGAACAGCAGCTTGAGACAGGGGACATGGCTGCACTCCTTCAGACGCAAGAGATTCAGCGACTGATTCGGGGTGAGATTAACCAATATTCGAGCGATCTTGCTGACTTTGAGCGGGTTCGGATGTTCACTTTAATGGCGGAGGAATTCTCAGAGAAATCGGGAGAGATGACGCCGACGCTCAAACTCAAACGATCGGTCGTTATGGAGAACCATAAAGCGGCGATTGACCAGATGTATGGCGATGATGGGTAGAAATCTGCTGTAGTATATACCTCTCCGGTATACGATATAATGCTGAACGTCTAATTGGGATAGCGAGTAAGAGCGTTCATTTTCGCGCAGCCATCCGCTCGAATGCGCTAGGGGATTGGCGAGATTTCCAAGCATCGACTAGTGTGTTTACATTTCGGGTTTTACAGTTTGGCCTAGCGTTTTCAAATTGCCGTACCCGCTTAGCGGATTACCGAAGGCAAAAGAGCACAGGCGACGCAACGTAAATTGCTGCCTTAGCGGAATGAACACGCGGTGTCAAGAACATCATACCCGTATCTGCATTCTATTTATCTACTTATTCGATGCGCCCGAAATCTCTCAACGTTTTCAAGGTATCAACTGTGAACCTAGATTGCCATTCCTTCTTGGCTGTTTGCCACGTTTCTGGATATTGATCTCCCCAAGAGAAATTCGGAGACCAAGAGCCGTCCTCGCCCTGCTGTTCGATCTCAAAGTCCAAGTTCATCGCTACTTCGTCCTTGAGCCCAGCGGCGAGAGGTGATTCCGGAGAGGAAACCAACCACAGGGGCTTGAGAACATAGCCAGTCAGCTGCTCTGCATTCCGGGCGACACGAGGTGCCGCCGCCCGGGCCAGTTTTTCCCAAACCTTGTCCCTATTCGGTAGAGCCTCCGTCTCCGCGAGCCTTGCGAAACAGAGGATGTCGTGCATCTCCATTTCGTCGGGCAGGGAATCCAGATGCTCCAGAACGTCCGCGGCTAATGGCTTCAGCAATTTCGTCGGCACTCCATCGCTAAATTCGTGCAAATATCCGACAATCTCAGCACGCGGGTTGACCAGAAACTGACCGAAACTTTCGGCACTGCTCTCGTAATTCCACCAGGGGGCGTGAGGTGCCTCATTCACTTCAGGTGGAATGATTGGCCATACCTGCCGGGACTCGTCGTAGGTAGCGACAAAATACTCGATTCCTTTCCGTACCAGCGCGTGCCCCACAGGTGCCCGAATTTCCCTGAGAACCTGAAAACCTACCGTGGTCGCAATCGCAGACGAAGCCGATGTCCTGATGTCAGGTTCCAGACTATTGCCAAAACCCCCGTCGTCGTTTTGATAAGATGCCAGTTCGGCAAGGACAGCATTAGCAGATCCGGCTTCAAAGTGAAATTCAAAACGCCTTTGGTCCAACGCCCTCCCCCGATCCATTATGAAGTTCTTCGCGCTCTGAAATGCAGCGTGTGTGAGACTTTTCATTTTTACCCTCGTCTTAGACGGTGGCCAGAGATGACCACTTTTGTAGATCGCATTTTCTTGTAACGTTTCAGCCGTACACAAATAGTGATTAACCGTTGCCCCACAAGCCAAGAAGCGGTAGCAACACAAGGATATGGAATTGTTACTTGATATGGAGAAACACCTTTTAGATGAAACTCTAGCCTGTCCGCAGAAGCTTCTTGGCTGACTCAGACCAATGTTTCTTGAGCTCTTGAGGCACTCGAACACGTCCACTTGCATGAGGGAATATACGCGTATAGCCGATATCAAGCATTGGACGGTTCGTGTCGGTTCTGTTCGGCATCCCCGCATGCCACAATCGCATATCACGGAGAATCAGAGAGCCTATGGGCATTGTCGCTTGTAGGGAGGGCAAGTATTTGCCGCGCTCTCCTAGATTTTGAACATCTGATGGTGGGCAGTCCATAATTAGATGCGAGCCGGGTCAAATCTTTGTAGCTCCATTTTCCTCTAAAAAATCGACTAATGGAATGTCTACATAAATACCTGAGACAGGGAGCACGCAGGGCAGTTCAGGAAATAGATGGTTCCCATCGCGGTGGGGAGTGCTTTCCACTTGGTTTCCGTCTACGTCTGGGGTGCTATCATGAATCCAGCAGTGGAACAAGGCTATCTTCTTGCCCATAGCAGCTTCAATGACTTGGAGCGCGAACGGATTGGTGATAAACTGGTGATGGAGAAACGGCATTTCCATTGCATGACGAACCTTACGCCTCCCGCCGCGTCGGATTGCATCGAAATAGGTACTTTGTGCCTCTTTGACAATATCGAGTGGCACAGCATTTTCAAGGATCACAGCTCCTACTTCTCGCAGTAGCCGAACAGCCAAATCCAAATTAGCCTCACTCATCCTTCCGTCCGTCTGCTCTGCATCAATAATCTGTATCCGCATTTTTCTTCCTTATATATTCGGGCGTATAGAATTCAGTCGTCATAGATGTTGGTAAGACACCGGGATCGGTGTGCGCTGCTCAAGACATCCGTACTGTCCACAAACTGATCGACACTCCCTACAAGCGGTTGTCCTTTCAGCCACTCATCGTGGATGGCTGCCAAGCACACCTCCGCAAATCGATCTCCTCCGAGCACCCGAAAGGGACGTTTATAGAACAAGCGGACTTCAGGATCGACGGGAGGGGTGAGGTTCAGTTGATTGTAGCAACGTGCGATATATTCGTATGCGGAACAGAGCCCCGTTTCTCTGGCAGGGTAGTCCGTAGCCTTGAGTGCTGCATCCAGATATGGGGCGAGTCCGGGGGCAATGCGGAGGTTTCGGAATGCGCTGCCCAGCCACTTGCTATACGGGGCATATCGCCGCTCTATAAGGAAGCAGAGCCTCATGAGATCGCGTACAATTCGGGCTGTCAGGATTCGTGAACCGAGTTCATCGCCTACTTCAGCTGTACGGCCAACCAACGCCTCTTCTTGAGCAATCCGACGCCACTGACAAGCCAAGAGCCATAGCCAGATATCGTTTGGATACCACTCCAGTTTACTGCGAACCCGTTTCAAATCTCCATCCGGGTCATGAAAGACCGCACCTGCTGTTACTTCTAGCAGTAGTTGTTGTGGCGTCGTAAGCCAGTTTTGGACAGTAATATCCACCTGCGGATCGAATCCCAGATGCGATTCAAGCCATTCCTCAAGGGGTACAACATTCACATGGTGCTGAACGGCGACCTCATCCCAACCGAAGCGCACGGGCAACCCGTGAAACTCCTCTGGCAGGCCGGAATCGATAATCCTGCGGACGGCGTCTACCTCAGAGGCTGCCACAAAAAGGTGTAATTGTGGTCCCCAGCCGTGGTCTGTTGATCGAGGAGTATCAAAACCGAGGACATCCGACCCTGAGCCTAGCCTCGCTGCACTGTGGGTTCGTCCTTCGATGAGTGGGCGAACAACTTCAATATAGAACATCCGGGCTAAATCAATACCGCTTACAAAGTCGGTTCCATCGTTGGGTGTATTGCTAGTTTTAGTGCTCGAGGTCATTTTTGATCTTACCGTTTTGTATAAGTTTCCACGGATTATCCTATAGATGGGTTTATCAGCAACCACACTCCTTGAATTCTGGCGAATACTGCACAGTGCCGCTGACTTTATCAAGAACACCATTCTTCAGTTCTATTGCCATGAAGTGTTCGTCAGTGTCATATTCATTGCCCAAGCCGTAAAGGTTGGCACGGGAGAAACCGAATCGTAGGTAGTAGTAGTGACTTCCTAACACGACTGCTATCTCAAATCCGGCCGCCGCACATTTTTTTAACCCTTCGCGTGCCAACATAGAGCCGATGCCCTGTCTTTGGAACTCTGGCAGGACGGATAGGGGTGCCAGTCCAACAGCGCGGAACGCTTTGGGTGCGAGTGTTATCGTAACCGGTGAAAACATGATATGGCCAACAATCTTATTGTCACTGACTGCCACGAGCGCAACCGGTGCCTTGTTTCTGTCTCGAAGCAATTCAACGACATTGGCTTCGAGGTCACCACCGAATGCAGCGACGATAACCTGACGGATTTCCTGATACTCCCCTTGCTGTTCTTCCCGTATCTCTATCATTGTGTGGATTCCTTTCGCAAAGTAACTTGGGTAATCTTGCTATTGTGTGCTAACCGTACCTCAATCAATTTTGGATGCAGCGACTGTTAGCCAAACAGGCAATCCAGCACGGGGATTCCGCCTCCAATCAAGTAACGATTCATCGATGTCAGACGCATCACCGCTGCCCTGCCAAAATCCCGGATCCTGCGCTGGGCTTTCGACAACTTTTTTCAATGTCAATCCCGCTTGTGCCAGCGGATTAAGTAAGTCCGCTAAGGTCCAGTTAAACTCGTACGATTCGTCCACTGACTCTCGAAATGGTCCGGTGTCCCAATAAGGCTTCTCCATTTCAATCGGCATCACCTGCTCCTTCCATGGGCGCATGAATGGATGAATGTCGTAGAAAACGTATGCACCGCCTGGCTTCAGGATTCTCGAAACCTCACGGAAAACCCACCGAGATCGGCAATCCACACGAAGAAGCCGTTTGTGGAGCAGACCAGATCGAAAGTCGAATCGTCTGCGAATCCGAGATCCGCAGCATCGGAACGAACAAAATCAATCGACACGCCGAGGGTTTCTGCACGACTTGCTGCTAGTTTCAATCGTTCCTCTGAAATATCTGTGGAAGTTACAACTGCCCCTAATCCTGAAAGTGCATAAGCCGCCATGTTATCTCCGCTACCAATGACACACACTTGCTTGTTACGAAGATCGCCTGCCATCTCTCGGATTGTAGCAAGTGCTCCGCCCTCAAATGCCAATTCAGGTTCTTTATGACACCTGCGCCAACGCCCATCACGGTTCAAGCGTTCCTCCCATGTTGTCGCCTGATTATTCCAGAGCCGACGATTGGCTTCATGAATTTTAGTCATAGATGATTCGACCTCCCAAGTATCAACATATCGCTTAAGGTTTTCACGTCGCTGAACGCTTACCTATTGAGGCATTCGATAGCCGCCTCCAACATAGAGTAGTTGCCCTGTGAGCCAACGGGCTTGCTCAGAACAGAGGAAAACAGTGACATCCGCCACATCTTCAGGTTTGCCAACCCTGCCTAACGGTGTAGATTCTGCAATCTCTTTCTCAGTTTCAGGTGTGATGTAGCCGTCTGAATCGGTCCAGGGAGCGATTACGTTGACGGTTATCCCGTATTTTCCCATCTCACATGCAGCGAGAGCGACTATAGGATTCAATTGCGTGTTTGCTTGCGGCGTAGCTGATGTTCAGCGGATGGCAGTGTGCGGCATCCGTACTAGTGTTTACAATGCGTCCCCAGTTCAGTCCGTTTTTAAGGTATCGCTTCAAGTACGCCTGCATCATCAACACATACGATCGGGAATTAATAACGAAGTGCGCATCGATACTTGAGGCGGTGGGTAGGAAAATGCTCTCCCATCTTTTGAAGTTTCTTCAGGGTCGAATGTTTCCAAACAGCAGTGGGTGTGATTGTTAATCAAGATGTCAACTGGTCCTAGCTCTTTCTCGCAGGCATCGAAAAGTTTCGAGATGTTGTTTCATCAGCAAGGTCGGCTTCTAAAACAGATATCTTCATGCCCCCTTTCTTCAAACTGATTCACGAGATGCTCAATAGGCTTTTGTTGCATTGCTCGGTAGAAGACATCCCCACCTAATCCGGTTTCTGCAGCTTTCTCTCAATTCTGTTTCGCTGTATTGACACGGTGGGCGAAAGAATGATGCGAACACTTCGCCCCTTGGGTGCCCAGAGCCAGAGCGGTTGCGGCACCGATGCCATGATTGGCGCCTGTGATCAGGGCGACTTTGCCTTTTAATTTGGTATTAATCACCGTGTTCCTCCACGTCATGAGAGAAGGCTCTCACTTCTGCCATGGTCGCTCGCCCGCATTAAGCTGCCGAAAACGTCCATCACCTTTTTCTTCTTTCTGATGAATTTCGGTTTATTGGTGGTTGCACCCTCAACCTAACGAACGATTCGGCTCAACATTGGTTCCTTTTGGTGGTTCAGGATGAGGTTGGCGAATTTCCCAGAGATGTCACTCTCTATAGCCAAAAAGACTCCAATTAAGAATAACCCCTGCAAGCAATTGATTCTTCAAATTTTTCAGCACGTCTTTGAAAATCCCATTTGGTGAGCCAACTTCAAAGATATTCTTGAAAAAGCTCCTATGCTTGGCGTAATTGATTCTCAGATTACGGGTTCCACGTAGTACTAAAACTTTCGGTATCCTGTCCTCCGGAATGTTTAACAGCGAAAGCCATTCGCCTTTTGTGAGTTCCTTAAGCATTGTTGTTGGTGTTTTCGCTCGGCTTTAATTTTGGTGGGTGTGGCTGATTCTTGGTTATCCGCCGGTACACTTGATTTCTGATGTGGCTGGCTTCCTGCCTTTTGTTGAAATCCAGTATAACATAGTACATTGTGGAAAGGTTATCAACTTTCAAACTTTCCCTGACCGGTCTCGAAAAGTAAAGTGTCCGACTATCAACAAAAAAGCCCCGTTGGAGAGTCCAACAGGGCTTTTTCTATTTTAGGATTTTAATCTACAAAAAATTGACTTCTGCAAAGCCTTTTGCTATAATGCGCTTAAGGTTAGATTGGAGTGTTGAGTCGCCTTTCGCAGCGGAGAAAAACCGATGAAATCAAAATGTACCGTCTCAATTCTGCTTTGCCTCGTCTTTCAGGTTACCGTCGTCTTTGCTCCGCGGTACTTTTAGGTTGAACAGAAACCGCATCCATAGTCTACTCTGTTTCAGTGTGAAAACAACCTTCAATCTTCAATTGCCAGAGGAGGCGAATCAATGGACAAGCTCAAAATTGCACATATCGGCACAGGGAATCGTGGAACGGGTGTGTACCTTCCGCTCATTGCGAAGTTGAAGGACGACCTTGAACTCGTCGCCGTTTGCGATCTACACAAAGATTCCGTCAAAGAGCAGGGCGAAAAGTATAACATTGCCACATACACAGACACCGCTGAGATGCTGGAAAAAGGGAAGCCAGATATCTGCTCCATCGTAATTACGCCGAGCAACAATCACATCCCGGGGCTGCTGTGCTCTGAACATGGGGTGAGCTACTGCACCGAGACGCCGATCGACACAGACCTCGGTTGGTCGGACAAAATGATCGAATCCGCAAAGCAGCACGGAACGAAGATTGAGGTCAACGAAAACTATTATCGTGTGCCATCGGAACGGATTAAACGCGAGATGATTCTGGCGGATGTATTCGGCAAAGTCAACGTCGCCTACAACGAATTTCGCGGGCACGGGTATCACGGGATCGGCTTGATTCGCAGTTACGTCGGATTTGATAACCAACCCCTTCGCGTGTTCGGTTTCCGAAAGAGCTTCACAGTGCAAGAGCACGTCTGGCGGCAAGGTCAGCCGACAAGCGACTCAGAAGATTGGCAGCAGGGCATCATCGAATTTGCCGATGGCGCGGTCGGGGTATTCAATTTCAGCAGCTTGTCTTACGGTTCGCCGCTTCGCGGTTTCAACGGCACGAAGTTCTACGCCGAACGCGGGATGTGCTTCCGCAATGAAGCGGTCATTCTGAGCGACACTGCCGATGAGCAACGCAAAATCACAGTCACCCGCAAAACCAACGATGTTGATGGGTTTGAGACCCTCGCCGCACTCGTGGCGGATACAACGCCGGAAGTGGTGTGGGAAAATCCGTTGCAAAATTACCCGCTCAGTGATGGTGAAATTCCCGTCGCGTCTGAACTGATGAGTATCGCAAACGCTGTTCGCAACGACACCGAGCCCGAGTATGGGGCTTACAATGGCCGTAAGGACCGGGAGATTGACGTGGCGATGGCGACATCGTGGACGAACGATGGTGAACCGGTGACGTTCCCATTTGAATACGAGCGGCGATAAAGTCAGCCATCCACAACCGCTCGATTGGGATGGGCAAATCCCAATCTCCTCGCAAAGATCCGTTGGTTGGATAATGGCCGGAAAAAGCCCGGTGAGAAAAATTCTCACCGGGCTTTTTTATGTCTATCACCCCTCCACTGTCTATCACAAAATTGCCATAGAATCTCCATCAATTTGCTATGAGGTTTTCATAGCATTGTGACATTCAAAAGATATACCTACACCCAGTCAATGAATACACTCAGCTGAATTTGAAAAAGGCGATTCCGAATGTGTCTCCGTGTGCGGGTAACCGCATGGGATGCGGCGAAGGCCAATAAATCCGAAATCGTAGGGCTTAACAGTGGAATTGTGCTATCAACAAGATTAGCTACGATTTATCGGAGACTTACGACCTCTCCTGTATGAATCTACCCGTTCTAATTCATAGCCGAGCGATGTCTACCCTCCTTGTATATTCTATGTACTTACACTCTCTATCCAAGCTTCATCAATGTCAAGACCGAAGCCGGGAGCATCAGATGGTACGAGGTAGCCGTCTTTGATGACAGAAGTACCGGGCAACTTGACCATCTCTTCAAGCGGGACACCGGGAGGAGAAATACCCTCGGACCGCTCGCCCCACGTGATCGCAGGCATGGCAAATGACAGATGTTGACCGTAAGGATAATTCATTCCGCCGTGCGCAATCACAGAGATGCCGTTCGCTTCGGCGATGTGACAGATTTTGGCTGCAGCGGTGATACCACCACACCACAAAACGTCTGGCTGGAAGATGTCGACCAATCGCCGACCAGCGGCAGCGGCAAAAACGGTTGGCAGATACCAGTGTTCTCCCGTGGCGAGCGTTTGCCAAGGAATGCGTTGGCGTACTGTTTCGTAGCCCACAAAATCATCGGGGGGAATGTAGTCTTCCATCCACTTCAAGCCGTAAGGTTTCATGATCTCGCAGACGCGCACGGTATGTTCAACGTCAAAGCCGGTCCAGGCATCCAACATCAATTCAACTTTATCGCCAATCGCTTCTCGCGTGCTCGCCACCAATTCTTCAAGTTTGATTAAGCCTTCTTTCCCCTGCTCCGGACCGTAAGGTGTGAATAATTTTGTCGCTTTGAATCCAAGCTCCATATACCATTCCTGATCAAAGCCGGAGGCGTAGCAGAAAATCTTCTCCTTCTGTGGTCCACCCAGCAATTCATAAACAGGTCTCTTCAGAATTTTGCCTTTGAGATCCCACAGGGCACAGTCGATCGCGCTGATCGCGTAACTGGTCAAACCTGTCGCACCAAAAGCGGCTGACGACCGCACCATCATGTCCCATAATTTCTCAGTTGCCATACAGTTTTCGCCAACGAGACGCGGGGCAAAGTAATCAGCGATGATTCGGGTCACAGGACCGCCATACAGCGAAATACCGAGCCCCCAAGTGCCATCTTCCGCTGTCACAATACATGCGGGCCTTTTCCACTCTAAGGAGACATCCCCCTCTTTTTTGTCGAACGTCGGATAACGGGAAATGGGTCGATTCATTTGATACGTTCCGGATCGGCTCGGTGTCCGTGGGGGTGTTATCGGTTTCGGATTTAACTCAATTTCTACAACGCGAATTTCTTTAATTTTCACAAAATCTCCTTTCTACTACGCTCTGACTGTTTAATCGAAATGTTTCTCTAATTCGTAAGTCCAATCCACGACGCGATAGCCACAGTTGCTGTAAAACAGAAATGCACGGTAGTTCTCCCAGTCAGTGCTAATCGTTGCGTGGCGATACCCGACTTTACGCATCTCTTGAAGCGAGTATTGGAGCAGATAACGCCCAATACCTTGCCCTTGATACGGGTCTTCGATATCGAGCCCGATAGTATGAAGCCAGTCTTGTGCATCGGGGTGGCTTGAAAACTCTCCACCGGAGACAGACTCACATTCTCCAACTTCTTCACTATCTAGGTGGGCACGCACGGTGCAATTGGGACGTTGTCCTCTTCCCTGTTTCCAGTCGATAGAAAACGTTACCGGCGCACTTGAAGGTATTGGTGTGACAGAATAGTTCTCCCAATCTAAAAAAACCTCCCCTGAACAGCATTGATAGCCGTTGAATCCAAGGAGTGCTTGAACATGGTCAAATCCGTCCGATAAGCCAGCGTTTTCAAAATGATAGAAACGATATCGAGAGTCTTGTGAAAAGGCATCAATGTGGGCGACGTTACACGCTTCCAGATAGGCTTCCGCTTTTTCAAGCACGGCTTGCCCGGCACGCCGGGCACCGCGCTCGTACCCCAAAAACCGAATAACGCCCCTGTTATCTCCAATCTGACCGATACCGACGTGAATAAACGCCTGTACAGCACGGTTCTCTATCGCAACGAAGACTGTCTCAAAATCGAGTCCACCCTCCTGTATATCCGGTTTACCATTAACTCCACGCATCGCAAGGGCGAACTCCTCTTCCGTGACCGGGTAGCAATGCGGAACATTGACGGTCTGACGGTTATAGAATGCCGTCAAAACGCTTTGCAGCTTGGGTGTATACTGGACAATTTCCATCTCTACTCCTGTTAGATTTTTATCTATCCGATCCCATAGAGGGCTATTGCTCGTGAATAGCACCTCAACCAGTGTTTTCATTAACTCTCTATCGAAGATGTTTCAAGTTCTCGACAGGCTTTCAGTAAAGCCTCTTGAATGTTTAGGAACTCAAGGTATCCGGGTGGCAGTGGATACTTTGTAATGTCGAACGGTTCCAATGGATTTTTGATCTTCTGTCTTGCAAAGGAATAGAGTGCCTTCTGGCTCTCTGTTGCCTCCGGCGCTTGGTCAAACGGCATCCGACAATCGTTTCGCCATAGCTGGGGATCAGCCGCATCAACCATCGCCCGAATCGGTGAGATTCGGTTCTCAAACTTTGAATTCAGGAACCCAGCTAGCCTCTCAGCTTGCACACGGGGTTTACGCATAATATCTTCGTAGCCAAGGAAGAGTCGGTGCTGTGCATCTTCCGTGTGCTGTAGTATCAGCGTCATCATGTGCTGCCAACGCAGCAAATTCATTGCGACAAACGAAATACAGACTTTCACATTGGATGGCATAATGAACTTCTGCCACGACACTGCGGTGTCGAGGGGGTTGCGAACTGTAATTATATAAATCGCATCGCCCCATATCTGTTTCCAAAACGGCAAAAAATGGCTGAGTGCCGGATCCTTCCAAAACCAAGGACCACCTTTGTGCATTTGAGACATCAATTTGGTGGCTTTGGTCCTATACACGGGGTCAGCGGCTTTGTCTTCGATTCGCTGTTGGAAGTCATGATCCCACCAAGTTGCCCTGGAAGCGAAATCGCCTAACTCTGCCAGCAAATCCCATAACGGCAGAAATTCCCAATATCCCTCTGGGCGCATGTGCATCCGCTTCGTGCAATGTTTCGGACGCTCCGGCATACGCGCCCCATCTGTGCACCATCTCAGCAACGACAGAGGTTCCGCTGCGCTCTACACCAAGTACAATAATAGGGTGGTTTTCGGCGTTGATCATTCAATGATTAACCTTTAGGTGTGGAATCCCAAGCATTTATGCTTGAGCGAAAACACAACCGATTTGTTCAATATCTGCAAAAATCGGTTCCTCTGGAATAGGTGGGCAACTTAGGTCAAACACACTCCGCGAAAGTCTGCTCGCCCCTTTCCTCCTGTTTCCGCTTTATCTCTGCGATTTCTTGGTCTGTCAGACGCTCCTTCGTCCGCCACGATAGTCTGTTCGATTAATTCAGCTTCAATTCTCGGTTGGTCAGCCACTCCTAGCGAGTGGTATTCACTGGATGGGGATGTGGATATACGTCATCAGGGCCAATCTCATCGACAACGGTATAGAGATAACCGGGTGTCACGCCGTCATGTTTCACCGTACCGTCGTCAGACATAGTCAGCAGTGACGGTCTATGAGAGAAAGCTTTCGCCACATTTCTGTCCTGTGTAATCGAACTTCCGACCCTAAGTGTGGTCAGCTTTTGCTGTGAGCCGTGATACCATGTCAGTGTATAGTCGAAATCTTGCATCGGTTACCTCAAGTTCTTAACAGAAGGGTGAAAAGGGTTACGCACTTTGCCAAGGTTTCGGTTGGTAAAAATGGAAGATCTGCCTGCAAATGCCACTGTCATCTACTTTGGATATGCTTGAGTACAAATTCTCTCAAACAGCTTCGCAACAATTCCTCATGCCCAAGCCAAATCTGGTGATTCGCACTCTCGAAGATTTCCATTTCTGCATTGGGTATCAATTGAGCAACTTGTTCCACGGGCCAACTCGGTCTGATATCTTGTGCGCCATATATGAAAATACCCGGTATCTTCAATTTTGACAATTCCGCAAGTAGTGATGGACGCTTGATAAACTGTTTCCATGATTTATTGACTTGCCTGTTGACTTCCATGTTTGCTGGATAGTCCTGCTCTGGCGGTGTCTCAAGTCCCTGATCACGTCGCTGGCTATAGATCCGGTGCCAGTCACGGTCATTGTGAATCCTACCTCCCGATAGGCAAACAAATCCCTGTACATGCTTACCATAACGCAGAGAATAAGCTATGCCAAGTCTGCTCCGAATGAGTGTCCAAAGACAAGCCAACGCTCAATGCCGTAGTGTTGGCGAATCGCCTCCAAATCCTCAATGCACGTTTCCACCGTATAGAATTCAGTTTCGTCGGAGCGGCCGCATCCGCGGTGATCGAATCGCACCACTTGGCACAGATCATCGAGCATTCCGGCAATTGGACTAAGATAGTCGCAGCAGCCAGGACCACCACTGCACAGAACCACTGGAACACCTCTCCCTTGCACGATTGTCCATAGCCGGAGTCCACCAACTTTTATGAACGTTTCAGTCATTTTGGGGTTGATAATAGTCATAGTTCTACTTCCTAACTCATCTAAGGAGAAGGCATAGATTAAATATGGTATAATGTAACCCCCTCTTTATGCAAATAATTCTGTTTTTTTTCAAATTAACCTCCTGATAACCTGACGCTAACAAAAATGCCAATTATTACAGTCGAACACCTCAGCAAACATTTCAAAGTCCATAAACGCCGCACCGGGTTTTGGGGAAATCTCAGCAGCACGGTTTCGCGCAAAGCACGATATTATCAAAGCAGTTGATGATGTGAACTTCACCCTTGAGCGCGGAGAATTGGTCGGATACATCGGAGCCAACGGAGCTGGAAAATCGACAACCATCAAGATGCTGACAGGGATCCTTGTGCCAACTTCGGGACATATTGATGTGATGGGGTTGACGCCATATCGTCACCGAAAGGAAAATACACGTCGGATCGGCGTGGTGTTTGGACAACGAACCCAACTCTGGTGGGATCTACCCGTTATCGACTCCTTTGAACTGCTCAAGCATATCTACGAGATCCCGCAGAATCTGTACAAACAGAACCTCGAATTTTTCAGCGAACTGTTGCGATTGCAGCCATTTCTGTCCACGCCGGTGCGAAGATTAAGTCTCGGACAACGGATGCGGTGCGATCTGACGGCAGCACTGCTACATAATCCGGAGATCTTATACTTAGATGAGCCGACGATCGGCTTAGATGTGGTTGCCAAAGAGCAGGTGCGTCAATTTCTGAGGCAAGTCAACGCGGAACGCCAAGTCACGGTTATTCTGACGACGCATGACCTCAACGATGTCGAGAAGGTTTGCCAGCGATTGGTTATCATTGACAGCGGCAAAATCATCTATGACGGCGGGATTGATGCCTTGAAAAAGCGTTACGGCAAAACCCGGATGCTCATCGTTGACCTCGCACAAGCGTATTCCGATATTCAACTTGAGGAGGTAGATCTGACCCGGCGCGACGGAAATCGTATCTGGCTCGCATTTGACCGCGATACCATTTCAGCCTCCGAAGTCATCGCGCAGTTGACGGCGCGCTATGAGATTCAGGATTTAACGATATCGGAACCGGAGATTGAGGAGATTGTCCGACGCATCTATGAGTTAGGCATGCACTAATACCCGCCGATCGTATCATAATGAAAAAATATCTCACTTTTACGACGAAAGCCTTTCAACGGACGCTGACATATCGGTTCGAGTTGTGGATGGAACTGTTTATCAACGTGCTGTTCATGCTGATCTATGTCTATCTGTGGAAGGCGTTATACACAGGGCGGACATCGGTAGAAGGATACGACCTGAACAGGATTCTGACGTACATCGTCGTCTCACAAACCTTGTTGACCTTCACATTCACACTCCGGGTGGCGCGTATTATCGAAGAGAAGGTACGCACGGGCGAGGTAGTCACCGATTTAATGAAACCAATTGATTTTCAGTTGATGACGCTTGCGACAGCTGCGGGAACTTCAAGCCATACGGTGCTATTCAATATGCTCCCAAAATTCTTGCTCTTTTATGGTGTGTTTGGTCTATCGCTACCGCCATCGCTTTTGACTGTTTTTCTCTTTCTCATTAGCGTGGTTTTAGGGTATGTCATTCTGTTCAGTATAGAATTTATAATCGGTATCTTTGCCTTCTGGCTTGTCGAGATTCGCGGTATTTACGCCTTTGTTATATGGGGGCTAGCTATGTTATTTTCCGGCTACTTTTTGCCTTTGGAGTTTTATCCCGCTTTTTTAGCCAAAGTTGCGGCGGTCTTGCCGTTTCGTGCGATTATCTATTTTCCAACTGCCATTTACACCGGTCAATTAATAGGAGAGAACCTCGTTACGGCACTGTTGATACAATTGACTTGGGTGGTTATGTTGGTCGGGGTTGGACGGTTGGCATACCGAGCGGCTTTCCGTAAATTGGTGATTCAGGGCGGATAGAACGAGCACATTGGAATCGTAGGGAACGCAGATCTGCGTTCCCTACATGTTAAGGAAGTATGGAAGGATCGATTGTGCGACGCTACTTCAAACTCTACTTTCTTCTCGCTGGCGCGTATATGCGTTCCCGGCTTCAATACCGGCTCTCGTTTGGTCTTATGTGCTTTGGTATTGTTATCAGCGAAGTCTGCTTGCTCAGTTTATTGGGCGCGCTGCTCGCTAAGTTTCACACCGTTAATGGCTGGACGTGGGCAGAAGTGGTATTCCTGTACGGCTTAGGGAACTTGGCGTACTCATTCATGCGGATATTGGGGAGCCAATTGGACGATTTTGACCGATATATCATCCGCGGCGAGTTGGACGGTGTACTGATTAGACCTGTGCCACCACTATTCTACATTCTTGCAAGCCGTATAGAATTAATTCATGTTTCGCGGGCATTGACAAGTGTTGTTATCTTCGTTGTTGCGTTCCACTTGACCGAGATTCGTTGGACGTTGAACGTCGCGCTGTTCACCCTCACAACGATTCTGAGTGGCACGCTGATTATGTTCACACTCATGCTCATCAGTGCCACCGTCGCGCTATGGACGACAAAATCGGGTAAATTGACGGATCTGCTCATTACCGCCACCAAAGAAGCGGCAATGTTTCCCATTTCCATCTATCCACTCGCCGTGCGGCTGCTTTTGACGTTTGTTCTCCCCGTCGCTTTTGTGACGTATTATCCCGCCCAGCAGCTTCTTCAGAAAGACGAGTTTCTCGGTATGCCTGAACTCTTTCAATTTGGAGCACCGGTCGTTGCACTAGTGATGCTCTGTGTTAGCTATCTGCTCTGGTGTAGTGGGCTGCGGTGCTATCACAGTACAGGTTCATGATGGTTTTCAGAGAAGGCTGATTTTTCCTTGCGCTTCGCCGGTCGATATGGTAAAATAAAAATGTTCAAGTGGGGCATTAGCTCAGTTGGGAGAGCGCTTGCATGGCATGCAAGAAGTCATCGGTTCAAGTCCGATATGCTCCACCTTTTTTGTGCCCACAGATCTATCCTACCTGTCGCTCGGTTTTGGTATGTTGTCTTCTCTCTTCGGAGCAGTGCTGAAGCGCCGGGGAGCTAAACCGTTGTCTAACACACCTAAGATGGTCAGATGCAGCTGTGCACGTGGCGGCAGAGATTTGATGAGATCTTCTTCAGCGATCTCAACCTTCTGTTCTCGCGCTAAGTGTTGCTGACGAAATTTTTTCAAAACCTCTCGGACTTGGTCATCTGATGCCATCTTATCTTTGGCAAGCCGATTCAGGGGCTTCAGATTTTCGATTGTTTGACGATGCCTTTGACGTTTGAGTTCCCACAGAGCTTTGATTTGTACCTTTTGTTCCGCTGTCACCCCAAGTGCTTCTAGCGTCACCCCTTCCTTCTTAGTTCCATCCTCCGTCTTTTGTGCCGATGTCACAAAGCCGAAAAATATGGCGAATACCAACAGGGAAAGTACAAGGCCGATATAGAATTTAAGCATGTTTCACCTCTTAGCAGACGTTTCCTGTTTTTGGCGAATTGTAGCCAATCATCTTCAATGCCACAAAAGAATATCATAATGCCGTTAGGCTGTCAAACGATGGATCCCTGTTGGTAGGGACATTTAGTTTTCCTGTAGGAGGGATCTCCGAATCCCGACACCTCACTAAATAACCCTAACCTGTTGAGAGGTCGGCTTTTCGCATTTTCAACTTCGATGGAGGTACGGTGCTGCTTCCCGAAGATTTATCAATAATTGATCTGCCCAATTTTGTGAAAAGATGTTATTATGTTACAATTCCATTTATAATATTGCGTTATAAGGAAACCACCAGATCTTATACCGATTCTCTTTATCAGCTTCTATGGGATAATATTTTTGCGAACAATTCTGTTAAATGAAAGGAAAGAAGAAAATGAAAGTGTTACTGCTAAGCCCAGGAAATGCTCATTTTGAAGGACATCTCGGCACATTACAAGAATTGCCAGAGGTTGAAGGCATTTTTATTTGGGGAGAAGACCAAGCTGCTCTAGAGTCCATCCAACAATCGGAGGAACATAAGGTGGAAAGCATCACCACCGATTTGGATGAAATTCTAGCGCGGGACGATGTCTTCTTTGCCATTGCCACCATGAGAACGGACTTGAAGCCAGATATTTTTATACGGATATTGGAGTCTGGCAAGCACCTAATGGCAGAAAAGCCGGTCGGCAGAACCGCCCCAGATGTACAGCGGTTGTCGAGGCGGCGGAGCGCGCAGGTATGCAGTTGGGCGTCTGCTATCAAAATCGGTACAATCCGATGATTCGTGAAGCACGGGATCTTATAGGACAGGGCTTGTTGGGACCGCTGATGTCGATTGAGATGCGTATGCTGACGACACAGGTACAATACCGCAACCCCCAAGGATGGCTATTTCGCCACGAATACGCGGGGAGTGGAATCTTGGCGTGGTTGGGCTGTCACTATATCGACATGTTACGCTACATCACCCACGACGAAATTGTGTCGGTGTCTGCCGAGGTCGCAACACGCAGCGGTGAGGATATTGATGTGGAGGATATTGCTACGCTCTCTTTTCGTTTGCGTTCGGGAGCGGTTGGTTCTCTACATGCGGGTTATACCCTTGCGTTGAGTGGATCAAAATACCCCAACCAACCCAGTTACGATACCTATGTTGGCGTCAATGGTCAGAACGGTCGGATTCACTGGGCTTCCCCAGGCGTTGCAGAACATATGAGCGTTGAAACAGCTCAAGGTTCTTGGGCGTCTGCGCCTCAGCGCGAATTTGACTATACCTTGGGTCAATCTCCGGCGTATGGTGGCATTGCTGGAGAGGAGTTCATCCGTGACTTTATTCGTTCAGGACAAGGCGAAGGCACCCCGCCTGCATCGGGTCGTGATGCACTCCAAGTCGCCCGCATAATTGATGCAGCTTTGGAATCCAGTCAGACGGGTCGCCGGGTAGAGGTTGAACTCCCTTAAGGAACCTGTGAAAAATGGGAAAAGGGTTTTAGACATTCCTGAAAATGAATGAATAAAATCTTAATCTTGACATTATTTCCCGTTAATGCTAGACTGTAGGACAGAGTTTTGGGGAAATCCGATTGAAGGCTGAGAGGGCGGGAATTTCCCTGATAGGTCTGGGCTTTAAGCCCATGTCCATTATTAGGAAGCCTACTTCTGTTTGAAGGGCTGCGAACTTGCTCATAACTGGAGGAACAGATGGCGTCTAAGATAGTAAATAATCAGGAGAGATTTGATTGGGTTGAGTACCCGGTACAGGATAACGTTAGATTAGAAGTGTATTGGAGGTCTGACCGAGGGGGTCATGGGCCGGCAGCCTCTTTATATTTCTATGATGACGAGGTTTTGCGGTTCGACTGTTTTGGGGGTGACGAGGGTCATTGTCATGTGAACCTGAAACAGACCCGAGGGCAACGGTGGTATTACCCGGAAGGCACTGTGAAAGAGAACATCAAACAATCGGGTTTTGATTTGCGGAAAAACTACATGTTTTGCATTCTGTCACACCAAGATGATAGGATTCGACAGTTGAAAATTGATGGGGAAAAACTTGAAGTGGTTGCAAGTCAAATGGAAAGCAGGTTGACCGAGATTGCTGCTCAACTCGATATGCCTTAGATTTGTAGTGACGAGGTACTAGGAGCAGCGGCGATCGTTGCCCCTAGCACCTGTCATCTGAACGTTCAGATTTACCCTTCCCCTTCGATTACTTCCATCCGAACACCACGAACAAATCCCGGATATTCCCTTCACTAAAGGCGGGATAATAGACACCCTCACCTGTAAAATCGTGGACAACCTCACCGCCTCTGCTGTCGGGAATATGTACACGGCAAGTTCGTTCCCTCTGCTTATAGAGTGCCGTAGGCGAAGGTGTTCCCGGCTCAACACGGTAGCGTTCTAGCGCGTACTCGTCAACCTCAATGCCCAGCCCCGGTGCTTCCGGTGTGGCAATTGTTCCGTCCACTACCTCCAACTGTTGCGTTAAGAGATTATGCTCCCACAACTCGAAGCAGGTGATTGCGGGTAGTTGTGCATGGGACAGGACCGCGCCGATGTGCATGGCATACGCGGTCGTAATGCCCGTTCCGACCATCTGCAGCCAGAACGGTTTATCAAACGAAGCGCACAACGCATTGGTTCTTCGCGTCCCCGTTGCCCCACCCCCGACGACAAATCCCCCGCCAGAGCAGCGGGCGTGTAGGCACGGTTCATTGAAGTGTTCGACAATCCGTTTTTCTACCACTTCCTGTAGACGTCCGGCACCTTCGATATCTGTGCCGAGATAGTACGGGCTTTCGTAGTATGCGACGTTGGGATGCTATCCAACTCTTGCAAAACGGGCTGCGCGCCTTCCGCTGTTCGGAGAAAACCGTTGAAATCGATGTCCAATTTGTAACCTTCTGGGACAACCTTTCCGACAGCCTCCACCTGCTCGAAGATGTCTCGCCACGGACGGGCTTTCAGCTTAATCGACGTATAGCCACGCTTCACGGACTCCTCCGCCTCTTTCACCCAATCCTCCGGCGGCATATCAATATCCCACCACGAAAT
Organism: Geodia barretti; assembly: GCA_030341885.1. Taxonomy (NCBI): domain Eukaryota; kingdom Metazoa; phylum Porifera; class Demospongiae; order Tetractinellida; family Geodiidae; genus Geodia; species Geodia barretti. The sequence goes on from CASHTH010000542.1 coordinate 42,866, forward strand.
CGGGCAGCGGTCCCGAACCTTTGCACCTAACAATTGGTAAACAGGGACGCCAACCGATTTGCCGACGGCATCAAACAGGGACATCTGAATACCGAAACCGATGCTGTCGTCCTGCATGATTGCAAACGGGTTTTGTCCGATGACCCGATCGAAGTTGCCGGACTCGTCCCCCATATTTTCGCCATAACCGATAACGCCGTTATCCAACTCAACGCGATATATTTCTATCTGTTCCGAGTGCGTCAAAGCGCGTTGCATGTGTCGGGTGACATAATCGGTGTAAAAAGGGATGTGTAGCGTAAGCATTTCAAGGGTTTTAATTTTCATTACTGAAATCCTCCCAAAGGTTAAAAATCCAGTGTGTATTGTAACCTAAGTTGCTAGTGTTAGCCCAAGTTGCCACTTACATCTCCAGCGGGGCGGTATGTGTATAGAACCCCAAAGCCTGCCTCCTAAAGCCCCGGCGGGGCGACATGTGTGTCGTCTTAGATGTCGAGTATGGAAACTCGACCTACGGGCTATCTAGCAACTTGCGTTATTGTAGCATAGTTTCCGTTTACGGGGCAAAAATTGTGGTTAGCATAGACCTTTTGCTCTTTTTTTGCTATCATATATCCAACACACTTATTGAGAGGAGACGCAATGAATTACGGAACAATCCCAGGAATAGAGAAAGAGATTTCTCAGCTTGTGCTTGGGTGTATGCTCTTTACGCCCGATACGATGGAACACAGCTATTCGATGCTAGACGAATTTTTTGCAGCCGGCGGCAATGCACTTGATACCGCACATAGCTACGGCGGTGGCGATAGCGAACGGCTGCTCGGTATGTGGATGAAAAATCGGAAAAATAGATCCGAGGTGTTTTTGGTTGACAAGGGTTGGCATCCACATGCTGCGGTGCCACGTCCGCGCCTGAGTCCAGAGGAACTGGCGCATGACATCCATGAAAGCCTCCTCCGTCTACAGACCGATTATATCGACCTATTTCTGCTGCATCGAGATGACCCAAGCATCCCCGCCGGTACAATCATCGAGCACCTAAATCAAGAAATTCGTGCGGGCAACCTCCGAGCGATCGGTGCGTCGAATTGGGAGCTTGAACGTCTCCAAGAAGCGAATGGATACGCTGCAGAACATGGGTTGCACGGATTTGTGGTCAGCAGCAATAATATCAGCTTGGCTATTCCCATGGAACCGATGTGGAAGGGTGTTGTGTCTGTGTCGGAAGCGGCGTGGAAGTGGCATCACGAAACACAATTTCCGCTGCTGCCCTGGTCCTCACAGGCGCGGGGGTTCTTCAGCGGGCGTTTTTGCCCCTGAAAAACGGGAAAATCAGGACATGGTGCGAGTATACTATAACGATGACAATTTTGAGCGACTTAGCCGGGCACAAATACTTGGAGAGAAGAAAGGGTGTACGGCGATACAGATTTCGTTGGCGTTTGTTTTGCATCAGCCGTTTCCAACTTTTCCGCTCGTTGGTCCCCTGACTCAAGAGGAGCTCGCTTCATGTCTTGCGGCGTTGGCGATTCAACTGTCCCCCGACGAGATGCGATTGTTGAATCTGGAAGCCGATGACATTGATCTGTGAACGAGATAGCTCACGAACAGATTGATACCCTTTCAGCTAAAGCCGTCTGTTTCGGACGTTCGATAAGTCCGATCGGTTAAGCATATACTACTGTCGGCTCACGTAAACGGGCAGAAAGCAACATTATGACATTTCAAGAGGCACTTTATGCCCTCGGCGTCCGGGAAAACACCCTTTCCGACGAGGAAAAGTTCAGGTTGGATCAAGATGGCTTTCTCCCCTTTCCAAACCTCATCCCTGCCGAGTCGGTCGCTCGGATGCGGTCGGAAATGGAGGCGTTGTTCACCCTCGAAAGCACCGCCGAACCGGGGATGCCGAAGGAGTGCACAAACATGCAAAATAAATCCTTTGCTTTTGATGCCTGCTTCACGCACCCACGTTTACTTGCGGCAGTTGCTCATGTGTTGAGGGAAGATTTTAGATCTCTAGGAATCCATTCGCGCCCCAATCGGCCAGGGGGTGGTCACCAACCGCTTCATGTTGACTACGGCGGACCGCCAGCCAAGCCCGGCACGTATTATGTCTGCAACTCAATGTGGATGCTGACCGACTTCACCAAGGAGAATGGTCCCACTCGTGCCGTTCCCGGGTCCCATCGTAGCGGCAAACACCCACAGGATGTGATGGAAGCACCGCAGGAAGCACACCCGGATGAGATAAATTGATCGGCACTGCTGGCACGGTTGTGGTCTTCAATAGCCATCTGTGGCACGGGGCTACGTTGAATCGCAGCCAAAACGACCGCCCAAACGTTACCAGTTTTTGGTGTCGCCGCCACGATCCGCATGTGGACAGATCAGCGTCGGATTGGGGTGTTCTCAATACAAAAACCTTTTCCCGTCTCAGTGAAGCGGCGCGATGCTTATTTGATTATGATTGTTGAACCTTTTCTGGCGACTGGTCTTTGTGGGGCGCAGATTCACGCAGATAAAAGCAGAGACACAAAGCTCTAGAGCATCTAAGGTTTGGCACACTTGTGTTTCGACTGGAGCACATTTCCGAGCCCCTTGATCCTTGCCCCGACCTCCTACGAATCAGTGTTGTCTATATCCCGACCAGAAGCCTACCTTGAGTTTGCCGAAGGAGCCGCAACTTTCGCACGGGAGAGAATCCTCCGACGGGCGGTCCGGGGCGGGATATAGTAAATCTATCGCTGTGATAGAAAACTTGCACCGAAAAAAAGGAATAGTTTATGTCTACCCAAACCAAATGTGCTTTTAATAAGTACCGACCATTGGCCCGCTGCCCTATTCGGAGCTGCAGGACATCCAACCATCCAAACCCCGACCCTTGATGAACTCTGCCGCAGCGGGGTTCGTTTTACTAACACCTATACCGAATGTCCGGTCTGCATTCCCGCCCGTCGGACCCTTATGACGGGGACTACACCCCGCACCCACGGGGATCGGGTTTTCAAAGATAAACTGACCATGCCCGCAGTCCCGACTATGGCACAAACCTTTCGGGACGCAGGCTATCAAGCCTATGCCGTTGGAAAGCTGCACGTCTACCCGCAGCGTGACCGCATCGGCTTCGACGATGTGATATTGGATGAGGAAGGGCGCGTCCAGTACGGGGTTTTAGATGATTACGAACTTTTTCTCGGCGATCGGGATATGCACGGACGACACTTCGACCACGGCATGGGTAACAACGAATACGTCAACCGTCCATGGCACCTTCCAGAGGAGACCCATGCGACCAACTGGGCGACGAGTCAGATGGCACGGTTCGTTAAACGCCGCTGATCCGAATCGGCCCGCTTTCTGGTTCATTTCCTACCGTCACCCCCACCCTCCGATCGTCCCCCTACAAACATATCTCGATCTTTACAGCGATATTCCGATTGATACACCGTATTGCGGCGCGTGGTCAGTTGCCCCAGAAAACCTGTCTTTCAGCCTGAAAGCCAACATCGCGCGAGGAGCCAAGTTCACATCACACCAGATCATCGCCGCCCGTCGTGCCTTCTATGCCCTCTGCACCCATATTGACCATCAGCTGCGCGTCCTTATCGGCACATTGCGCGAGGAAGGTGAGCTCGATAACACGATTATCTGCTTCACGTCCGATCACGGTGATATGCTCGGCAACCATAGTATGTGGGCGAAGCGGCTCTTCTACGAATACTCCGCCAACATCCCGATGATTCTGCTCGGCGTCGCTGGGGATGAACGGGTGGGTTACAACCGCGTTGATGACCGACTGGTTGGTTGGGCAGATGTGATGCCAACGCTGCTCGACTTGGCGGGCATTGATATCCCTGAGACGGTTGAAGGGATTTCAATGGTCGGTGAGCAGAGACGGGATTGGTTTTACGGCGAGGTTGGCGAGGATAACCATGCCACGCGCATGATCCGCGATGGACGCTACAAACTCATCTACTATCCGGTTGGCAACTGTCGGCAGCTTTTCGATTTACAAAACGATCCAGATGAATTGATAGACCTCTCCGCTTCCACTGAACATGCCGACATCCTCACCAATCTGACTGACCTGCTCATCAGTCAACTCTATGGCGGCGACGAAGCTTGGGCTGAAAATGGGCAGCTCATCGGCGTGCCCGACCGAGACTTTATCCCCGGTCCCAACAGAGGGCTCACCAGCCAACGCGGTTCGCATTGGCCCCCGCCGCCTCGCACGAATATGTCTCAAATACAGTGGCACTCTGAGGGCAAAGACAAAGTAAAGTGTGCTAAAGTTAGAGGTTCACGTTAAGAAATCGTGCAACAGAAACCGAGTTTTTTCTTGAAAACTCGGTTTCTCTTTGTGTTGAGCACCTTCTTTTGCTACGCACCCCGTAGGTTGGGCTTCCTAGCCCAATGAACTAATGAACTAATAGTTTTCACGTTTCACGCATCACGTCTCAACTTCGATTAGGAGGCTATCCTATGGCAGACTGGTGGCACAGCAAAACATGGCGGTTTATTCAAACGAACCTGCGAGAGATTGACATGCTCGACATTGATGCCGAGCGCGTAGTTGCTGATATGCAGTCGTTCAAAGCAAATGTACTGATGATTAATGCTGCGGGGATTATCGCTAGCTATCCCACGAAGCTGCCATATCATTTTCAGAGTCCGTTTCTGGAGGGGGATAGCCTACAAACAATCATCACCGCGTGCCATCGCGCCGATATCCGCGTGATGGCACGTACCGATTTCTCTAAGGTACGTTTCCCAATTTATGAAGCCCACCCCGAATGGGTGTCCCTTACCGATGCAGGTGAGATCATCGAATACAACGGAGATGTGCAGGTCTGCCTGAATGGAGGCTATCAGCAGGAGTACGCCTTACGGATTATCGAAGAACTGCTCACAACGCACGATTTCGATGGGGTTTTCTTTAACATGGGTGGATACCAGACGAGGGACTATAGTGGTAATTATCATGGTATCTGCCATTGTGCCAATTGCAAACAGCTTTTTCGGAGGTGTTTGGACTGCCACTGCCGACCGAAGAGAATCACGACGATCCAACGTTTCGGAAATACAACCTCTTCAAGCAACGGACATTACAGGCGCACCACAAGAAAGTTTACGATTTTATTCACAGGCTGAAGCCCGATATTTGTATCGCCAACCACCGGGAATTGCGTCGAGGGTTCAACCGGATGGAGGCAAACACTGCGTTAGATCGACCCCTGCCCCACTGGCAGTACAGCGCGTCCGACAATACGAAATGGGCGGTGAGCAGTTATCCAGAAATGGTGTCCAGCGGTACGACCGTTGACTTTATCGACTTCCCCTACCGGCATGTCGCGGTGTCACCCCACCAGCAGGCGTTACGTCTGGCGCAGAACTTAGCCAACGGCGGGCATTGGATTATTACCTTATCGGGCGGTTGGACAATCACGAAGACAGATCCGGATTCGAGCCTGTCAAGGAGATCTACCACTATCACGCAGCCAATGAAGCGGCATACACCAACAACCGATCGAAGGCGATATTGCGCTGCTGAAGTCTGACCGAGTCAGTGCCGATGCCTTCAAAGGGTGGTTCCGTTTCTTGGTGGAGAACCACTTCCTTTTTGATACCCTGACAGCGGACGCGGCACTGGATTTGGCGTGGGACAAGTATCAGGCGATTGTGTTGCCCGACGTTCGACCGATGAGCGATGAACTGGCAGAACGGATTGACCGGTTTGTCGAGGAGGGTGGAACGGTGATTGCCGCTGCCCAGAGCGGATTCCGGGATGCGGACGATGAACCCAGACCGACGCCGGTGCTAAAAAGCCTCGGAATTACACAAGTTAAGCGAATACGGACTGATATGCGCTCCTCATATTTCAAATTGGACGATAAGCAGAGGTTTGAGCGATTCGCGAATACAGAGCTTATCTATATGGACGGGACGTACGTCTATGCCACGTATGCGTCAGATGTCCAGCAACGATTCAAGCTGATTCCGCCACACAACTTCGGTCCGCCGGAGCGGTGCTATTACACACAAGTTACGGAGCATCCGGCGTTCACGGTTCGTCCCTTCGGAAACGGAAAGGCGATCTATATCCCATGGGAGCCGGGGCGGCTATTCCACCGGCAAGGCTATCCCAATACCTCCAATTTTGTCGCTGACCTGCTGAAGGGAATTGCCGGGCTGACGCCAATCGGGGGCAATCTTTCACCGATGGTTGAGGTGACGTGGTTTGAAAAGGTGGACGGCAGTTCACAACTATTGCATCTAGTGAACGGTTCGGGACATTTCGGGGTGAGTTTTTACCAGCCGGTCAAAATGGTGGACTTGAAAATCGAGTTGCCGTCCACGAAGCCCCCGAAGTCAGTGCGAAGTCTCGTCTCAGGGGAAACATGTGCGTATAGCCGGTCAGATGACCAGCTGACGATTCAAATCCCTCAACTGACCTTATTTGAAGCAATTGAGATTGTGTAGTAGATACTTGAGCAGCTGCTGCGCGAATACCTCTGCTATCAAAGCGATACTTTCAGCAGTTCTAAATTTCTGCGCAAGCAATGAGAAAATAGATGAAACTCAAATCTGTCATCAACTCCCTTTTGATGATACACCTGATAGCCCTATTTCTTCTACTTATCTATGGCTATGCGTCCGCTGAACCGACCGGAATCATTGCGTTTAACTCGGAGCGAGAGGGTCGAAAAAGAGAGGTTTACCTAATTAACGCCGATGGCACTAACGAGCGAAAGTGGCTTCATAACCCTAACGCTGTTGGCATGACATGGTCTCCTGATGGCAAATGGGTCGCCTTTAGTCAGCGTAACGCTAAACAAGAAGGTAATCTGTTTGTATTAGAACTTCGCACCGGAAAACAGAAAAACATCACCGCCCGGTGGCGAGGATTGGGGATGAATTTTTTCTTTTCCTGCTTGGTCTGGGGATGGCAAGTGGTTGACATTGACATGTCGGCTACGGGACGAGATCCGTTCAAATATTTGTATTATAAAAGCAGACGGAGATGGTTGGAAACAGCTAACAAACGCGGCCGATAAACACCAGTATGGCGGTCCCTCTTGGTCTCCCGATGGCGAAAAAATCGCATTTCATGGGGGCGGAATCTTTGTGATGGACCGAAATGGAAGAAATCGGATACAACTGAGTCCAAAGGGTCGACACCCCGATTGGTCACCCGATGGGAGGAAAGATTGCTTTCTATTCCAATCTACACAATATCGCCCAACAGGACATCTACGTGATGAACGCCGATGGTGCCAATATCGTCAGAGTGACCAATCACCCCAAATCAGACCGTTTACCCGCGTGGTCCCCCGATGGGCGGTGGATTGCCTTCATGTCGTTTCGAGGGCAAACGGGCTGGGATATTCACGTCGTTAACACCAATGGGGGTGAGGCGAGGCAGGTTACCACTCACCCGGGCAATGATATGTATCCGACTTGGGTGATTCCCGACCGTTCGCTCCTTGTTGATACACGAGGCAACTATGTCACATTGTGGGGGCATCTCAAATCGGATAAGCAATGAATAGACAATCGCTGCTAAAGGGAATAGTGAAAACCATTGTTACTCCGAAGGGGTTTCTGTGCAGAATGGCTCCAAGTTTGATTACAAAGTTGGTCCCTTTGCACATTTGGGGTTAAATCGACATCCGGTTTGCACGGTGTCGGGCAATCTCTAACCCATACACAAACGAAATTTGTCCCATTGCAGGGCGGTTTTAAGGCTAAGTTGTTCAAGGCTCTTTGAATGGAACAGCGTGTCAATCCATAACAATACCCTCCGACAGCGTTTCTCCTTGAAATGTGCACGTGTTTGGTACAAAAGTTGCACTTTGTCGATTCAATCTACAAATTCAGAGAGGACCTCCCAATGAATCGCAAGTACATTTCAAGTGCAATTTCCCCCCTTCTTGGGCTACTGAGTACCTTGGTCCTATTGGTAAACGTTGAGGCGCAAGCCCCCCGTAAAGCACAAATCGCTTTCGTCTCCGATCGCGACGGAAATGGAGAAATTTATTTGATGGATACCGATGGCAAAAATCAGCGCAATCTCACAAACCATCCGGCAGATGATTTTGCGCCTGCATGGTCTCCTGATGGTCGAAAAATCGCGTTTGTGTCGACGAGGCGGAGGGGGAGTGACGATATTTACGTGATGGATGCAAAGGGAAGAAATGTTCAGAGACTCACGGACCATCCTGGATCAGACGAAAAACCCGCATGGTCGCCCGATGGTCGAAAAATTGCCTTCAATTCTAATCGCGACGGGAGTGACGATATTTACGTGATGGATGCCGACGGCAAAAACGTCCGCAATCTCACAAACCATCCGCGGAATGTACTACTTTCCTACCTGGTCATCTGATAGTCGAAAGATTGCTTTTAGCCGTGTAGGAGGCGGTACTCCTGGCATCTATGTAATGGACGCTGATGGGCAAAATTCTCATCGATTAAACGATGCCTTACATGATGCAACTCAACCGGCATGGTCACCCGATGGTCGTAGGATTGCTTTCACCTTACACTCCGGGATTGATAATGACATCCATGTGATGGACGCCGATGGAAAAAACGTCCGGAGACTGACAGGACCTCCGACATCTGATATCTGTCCCGCGTGGTCTCCTGACAGCCAGCAGATTGTCTTCGTCTTGCAGAGGAATCTTCAAGAAAGGAACCACGACATCTACATCATTGATGCCGATGGAAACAATCTGCGGAACCTGACAAACCATCAGAGTGATGACCAAGAACCTGCGTGGTTCGACCCCACGTTTTCTGTTGCCTCTGCTGGTAAGCGTCTCCTCACTTGGGGTTGGCTCAAACGGCTTGGACGGTAGATGAGCAGGTTTATCGATCGTAGCGGCTCAAGATTTTCGCAAAACACTTTAGGTAAGGTAGGGTGAAAAGATGAAACTCAAATTACTAATCCTCTTTGTATGGGGTGCATTTGGCTTTCAGTCAGTGGCTGCTGAACCAACAGGCACGATTGCGTTCCTCTCCAATCGAGATAGTAAACCCCCTCACATAGGCCGTTCAACGTCGGTTTATCTGATTAATGCTGATGGCACCAACGAGCGTAAATGGCTTGAAAATCCTATGGGTTTTGGAGGGGTGGCGTGGTCCCCTGATGGAAAATTTGTTGCCTTGAATCAGTTTGCCGACGAGGGAGAAAGCCATCCCTTTGTGATAGAACTCCGCACTGGAAAACAGAGGAATATCACCAAGCGACAGCATGCAGCGTGGGGGATGAACTTTTATGACCCTACTTGGTCTGGGGTTGGCAGATGGTTGGCATTGGTATGTCGGCAACGCGACGAAATCCGTGCGGATATTTGTATTATAAAGGCAGGCGGCGATGGATTAAAACAGCTAACAAACGCGGCCGATAAACACCAGTATGGCGGTCCCTCTTGGTCTCCCGATGGCGAAAAAATCGCATTTCATGGGGGCGGAATCTTTGTGATGGATCGAAATGGAAGAAATCGGATACAACTGAGTCCAAAGGGCCGACACCCCGATTGGTCACCCGATGGGACGAAGATTGCTTTCTATTCCAATCTACACAATATCGCTCAACAAGACATCTACGTGATGAACGCCGACGGTGCCAACATTGTCAGACTGACTGATGACCCAGCTCCAGACCGTCTTCCTGCCTGGTCTCCCGATGGACAGTGGGTCGCCTTCATGTCATCTGTAAATAGAACAGGGTGGGACATTTACGTCGTAAACGCTAATGGAGGGGATAAGATACGGGTTACGACACATCCGGACGCTGATACACGCCCGACCTGGGTGATTCCCGACCGGTCGCTCCCTGTTGATACACGAGGCAAGCGTGTTACATTTTGGGGGCGGTTGAAATCAAAGAAGTGATGAAGGACAATCGCTGCTGGGGGAGTTGTGAAAGCCATTGCTACTTAGAAGGAATTTTGAATAACCCCAAGCTTGATTACAAATCCGAGCAACATAGCACTCCCTTGATTGAGAGGGTCATGTGTTGGAAAGCAGTATGAACGCTAAGAAAAAAGGGAGCCAAACATGAAAATCTCACTGTTGAAACGAACCTTGCAGCCTCTCTGCCTGATTGTAATGCTAGGCCTTGTGCTAATGTCGGCAGGTCCATCACAATCGCTTGATTCAATGATTGCTTTTTCTTCGGACCGTCAAGGTCATGATGATAATCATGACATTTTTATAATGATGGCGGACGGGTCTCGGCCCCAAAATCTCACGAAAAATCCCAAATCATGGGATTTCCTGCCTGCTTGGTCTCCAGACAGGAGAAAGATTGCTTTTACCTCAGCGCGTGATGGAAACTATGAAATTTATGTCATGAACCCTAACGGTGAAAACCTCGTCAGGCTGACCAGAACCCCCGAAATTGATGCCGCGCCTCGCTGGTCTCCAGATGGGAGAAAAATTGCGTTTGAGTCAGATCGCGATGGAAACCCTGAGATTTATGTCATGGATGCCGATGGCGAAAATCCCGTCAGGTTGACCAGAGAACCAGCAAGGGACGTTGTTCCTTGCTGGTCTCCAGATGGGAGAAAAATTGTTTTTGCGTCAAACCGCGATGGAGACCTTGAGGATCTTGAGATTTATGTCATGAACGCTGATGGTGAGAATACCATCAGATTGACCAGAGACCCAGCATGGGATGGGGCACCTAGCTGGTCTCCAGATGGGACAAAGATTGCGTTTGAGTCAGATCGCGATGGAAACCCTGAGATTTATGTCATGGATGCCGATGGCGAAAATCCCGTTAGGTTGACCAGGGACTTCGCAAAGGACGGGGCACCCAGTTGGTCTCCAGACGGAACGAAGATTGTCTTTAGGTCAAACCGCGATGGAAACCCTGAGATTTATGTCATGGACGCCAGCGGTGAAAATCCGACCAATCTCACCCAACACCCGGCAGAAGATGAAGTGGCTTCGTGGTCCCCAGGTCAATTGGCAGTTTTTCCGAAGGCAAGGTTACTGACACTATGGGGGAAAATAAAAACCACCCAAGGAGATGGAAGATAAGCACTCCACAAAATCTCATGCAGATCCCTATGGGTAGAATCACTTCTATAACGTATAGTGGAATCCACCTGCTAAGTGTAATTCTTGCAACGGTTCTTTGAGTCTCTCATCTCTACCGATTGGCTGAAAAGGATTTCATCGGTCCCGATTCAGCAAGGATTATACGACTTTACTACGAAGGGAGGAGAAATCAGAGTGAAAAAAGTTCTGTTTGTTACATTCATTGCGGTAGGATTTGGATGCATCGGAGGGTTTGGTTCTAAAGCGAATCTTGCTTGGGGATCCCAAATTGTCTTTATATCACGCGAATTGAACCCTGATGGGGGAATTGTTGTCATCAATTCGGATGGAACCGCTCCCCAGCCCTTAAAAAGCCCCCCTAATGCAAATTGGCCAACTTGGTCACCCGACGGAAAAAAATTACATTTATTGCTGATTTGGGCCAACTTTTCGTGATGGATGCAGACGGCCGTAATCTGGAACGCTTAAGATGGAATATGCCTTTAAAGGCACGTCCTGCCTGGCACCCTGATGGGACGAAAATTCTCTTTACAAGATTCGAGGGACTGATGGTTTTTGATCTTGAAACGAAAATAGAAACCCAAGTGTTCTTCAACGGGCGGGATAACGGTTTCCGGGACGCTGTTTGGTCGCCGGATGGAAAACAGATTGCATTCACAATCCAGCATGACCGGCAACACGACATCTACATCATCGACGTCGATGGAGGCAAATTACTTCGGTTGACCGATAATGCGTCCAATGATGCCGCGCCAGTTTGGTCTCCTGATGGGCGTCAAATTGCCTTCTACTCAGATCGAAATCTTAAACCGGGCATCTGCCTCATGGATGCAGCAGATGGGGCAAATTTCAAACGCATCAGCTTTCGTGGCGAACATTATCCGTCATGGCCGCCAACAGGAACACATATTGCCTTTTGGTTGTTTTTGGAGGGTAAAATCGGTGTGATGAGAGTCAATGGCGGGGAGCGGCAAATTCTATTTCGTGGCGGGCAGCCATCTTGGCGGCCTGATGGTCCAGCAGCGGTAAATCCTGTGAGGAAATTGCCTGTAGCCTGGGTGCAGGTCAAATTAGGATTATGATTCCAACCAGTCGCATTGAAGTCATTCCCCAATATACAAATCCGAACACCACCAACAACGGGATAACAAACATCACTCCTACGCGGCTTATCCAACGGACTACAGTTCTGCCTAGGTCAAACAACACTGCTTGTACTTCTTGCCACTACCACAGGGACAGGGCGAATTGCGACCAACTTTCCGCGTGGCTGCTACCGGCTTGGGACGCAGCAATGGCATAATGCTGTCGGTGGGGCGTCCAGCCTGTAGCGCCGCAGTATGAACTAGGCAAATTAGCTGTACATCACGGTACGTTCGGTTTTTTCAATTCCCCCCACGTTGTGATCCGTTTTCCAATAGCCTCCACAGCATACACGAAACCGGGCCTGACCCAATCCGCTTCATATGCCTCTTCCATCCATAGCGTTATGGTTTCGTTGGGGATATCGATCAGGTAGAGCGAATGCTGGTGATCCTTCTCTCCTACTGACTCTCCTACTGATAAGATGAGTTGCGACCCGTCTGGTCCCCAAACCAATGGACCAAAAACCCAATTCTTTTGGAATGCTCCCGGTAATACGAATACATGTTTTTGTAAAGTGTCAAGATTCATCAATGACATTCTAAGGTCTCCTAGAGCTGTTGGTTCTCTTGCTTCTCTCGCACTAAAAAGAAGGTTGTTCCCTCCCGGCGACCATACAGGATTTGACCAATTTACAAGTTCGTCAGTCTTTAACGGGGTTGGCATATCCCCATCAATCCGAATCTTCATTAAACCCGCCGAATTTTGCTCTTCGACGACGTAAATGAGATGTTGACCATCGGGTGACCAAGCCGGACGATTCCAAGCTAGCACAGATGGTAGGAGCGGGTTCGAGCGGACAATCAGGTTTTCGTTGTGACCTTGTGGATCCGTGATATAAAGTCCCCAACCCTCATCGTCTGCAGACACAAAAGCGAGCCATCTGCCATCTGGGGACCAAGCCGGCGGTCCATCAAACTGGCGCCCATGGTGCGTGACCTGTTGGACATTTTGCCCATTTGTGTCCATCGTGTAGATTCTGGTTGCGCCATTTCGATATGAGAGGAAGGCAATTTTGTTTCCGTCTGGAGACCAAGAGGGCGCGTAGTTTCTGCCGGGTTCAAACGTGAGTCGCTGCGGGTTTTGACCGTCCGCCTCCATTATAAAGATTGCACCTTCATCTTCCCCTACCTCTCGGTCAAACACAATTTGTTCTCCGTCAGGCGACCAACTTGCCCACACTTCCATCTCTGGTGTTTGTGTCAAATTTATTATATTTTCGCCATTGTTATCCATGACGAAGATGTCACTCCATTCAGGTCCTGGACCGACGAGAGATAGCGTGACAAATAGGATTTTCTGTCCATCGGGGTGCCAAGCTAATGGGATCCTTTCCTTATCACCTCCAGATGTCAAAGCGGTTACACTCTCTTTGGTCAGATCCATCATGTAGATTTGCAGTGGATTTTGCGGCAGATGTATGGTTACGAGGGCATCGATGTATCCGATTTGATTGCGTTTCGGTGACCAAGCGGGGAGGAATGCAAATGGGTCTTGTGAGATATTAATAACGTTATTTCCATTATCGTCAATGATAAATATCCCTGAACTATCTCTGGTATCCTGATAATATAGGATATGGTTACTATCGGGAGCCCAACTGGGATGAGAAATCCACGTTGGGGGATCTGGTTGAAGGATATGTCGAATATGGCGTTCTTCAGTGTCCATCACACAAAGATCCGTTTTTAAGTCTTCTGGGGTGTCTGTAACCATGATAAACAGGATTTTCTGTCCATCAGGTGACCAGTCTAGGCTTCCGTATCCAATATCCTGTTTGACATTGTGGGTCAACTGCTCAATTCGGCGTTTCGCAATGTTCAGTTTGAGAATATTTGCTGCGCGTGCCGGGGGTTAGAAACAAATATAACTCCAGTACCATCCGGTGAAATTGAAGGCGAACTCGTAAACAAAGCCCGGGTGAGTTGAAGGGGGCGTCCATCTAGACCTTCAACTAAGAAGACCTCAGGAGTACCCCAGCGTTCGGAAACGAAGACAATTTTATCTTCCAATTCTCTTGCGTGCACAGATACGTCAATTAAAATCAGAAGCGCGATACACGGAAAAGCTAAAAGTTTCCTTTCCATATTTGCTTCCTCACAAGGTGTTGCAAGCAAGTTCACCTCTCAGGTGAGGCTTTCGTACATCGAAATCTATCGTATCGTGTTGGTAGTGTTCCTTCCCATCATACCGATAAACTGCCTTCCCGGATTAACCTATTTCAAACAACACTGCTTATACTTCTTGCCACTACCACAGGGACAGGGCGAATTACGCCCAACTTTCTGCGTGCTTGCTACCGGCTTGGGACGCAGCAGTGGCATAATGCTGTCGGCGGGACGACCAGCCTGTAGGGCCTCAGCCATCATTTTCATCGGTCGGTCGATATGGTTGAAGAACTGCTTATAGCCCGCACAGAGATAGTTCAGACCATCTTCGCCGCTCGGTGTCTTGATAAAGCGGTTCTTTGGACATCCTCCGTTACAGACGAAACGGACCTCGCAGTCTAGGCAATACTGAGGCAGGGTGTCCCGCTTGTCGGTTCCGAACTTCTGCTGGAATGTCGATTCGACCAATGCTTCCATCGGCGAGTCCATGACATTTCCGAGGAAGTATTCTGGATCAACGTAGTGATCGCAGGAGTAGAGGTCGCCGTTATGTTCGATCGCCATTGCGTTTCCGCAGGTCTCGTTGAAAATACACAGACTCGGTTGATAGCCCAACCAGGCTTCTAACGCGACATCGAAGATCTGGACAAAGATCTTCCCAATATCGTTGACAACCCACTCATCGAAGATAGCGCAGAGGAATTTACCGTACTGAGCTGCACCGACCGTGCGGTCAGTCACACCTTTCTCATCCACGTGCTCGACAGCAGGGATAAACTGCATAAATTGAGTGCCAAGTTCTTTGAAGTAGCGGTACACCTCAAGCGGATAATCTGCGTTGTGGCTGTTTACGACACAGAGAATATTGTAATCCACCTGATGCTTCTGTAGGAACCGCAATCCCCGAAGGACATCATCGGAGGAGGGTTTGCCTCGTTTATCGTAGCGGTATTTATCGTGCAATTCAGGGGGACCATCTATGCTAATACCGATTAGGAAGTTGTTCTGCTTGAAGAACGTGCACCACTCGTCATTCAGGAGTGTCGCATTGGTCTGGAATGTATTTTGGATGCGCGTCCCGACCCGTCGATATTTCTCCTGATATTCGACAGCGCGCCGGAAAAAGTCAACCCCCATCAGCGTTGGTTCGCCCCCCTGCCAAGCGAAGGTTATCTCATTGACCTGCTGCGATTCGATATATTGACGTACATAATTTTCCAAAACCTCGTCGGTCATCCGAAATGACCGTGTATTGGGATAAAGGTTCTCTTTATCTAGATAGAAGCAATACTCACAATCCAAATTACAGATTGCCCCAATCGGTTTTGTCATCACATGAAACGCACGCGGTGCTTTATATTCAATCATTTTTTCACCTTCTTCTGGGTCGTAATCATCGCTACATTGAAAACCGACCGCTCGTAGCCGCGCGATGGACGATTCACAATGCTGTCAAGCCCCCATAGCGCGGATGAACCCCCGCCATCAAAGTTTATTGCGTGTTTCGCTCCGAGGTCCCGCAAAAAACCAGCCATCTCATAAAGCGTCATGCCGATACTATATCCGTATTGACGACCGTCCACTGCAATCAGAATAGTTTATCATCGTTAAACCCCAACGCGCTCCGCGGGTTCAGCCTCGCCCCGTTGCGGTGACGATAATTGGATCTGCCGCCTGACTGGTGAAATTCCACAAGCTCCGGTTCAATTTTTCCATTCCGTAAGAGACGGAGATTTCCCCCAATTCCATCGGGGACTCGCTGCCATTTGGTGGGTGAAAGCGCGATTTCGAGGGTGCCTGTTCCACCCGCCCTGAATGTGGCATCCCATTTTACCGCTAATTGATAGTCGAGTGCCAACACAACTCCGTTGGAAGGAATTGTGCTGTTGCCCCGCCGATTGACCGCATCAATCTTGAAATGGCTTCGATACCTGCCCGTAAGTGGCAATTCGAGTCCCTTGAGGACAACCTCATAGCTCCTTTGTGCAAGGGTCTGCTCCCCAAATCGGGGTGTGTAGAGCACGGCAGCACAGTCGGACTCAGGAATCTGATTAATACAATCGACTTCGAGCGATTCTCCGTTGATATGGATAGTCCCATTTAATTCAACAGCGTCAAGTAAAAATTCGCCATCGGTTGTTACACCGAAACTGGTTTCACCCCAAGGGGAAGGCGGTGGAAAGCCCCACCAATCGCGTCGGGGCGGAATGCTGACCAATTCCCAATCTTGGATATGAAGGTTAAAGATGACCCCTCCGCGCCCTACCCGATCTCCACGGTGACCGAAACTCCCATTGACGCCAGCTAACAACGGGATATCTTGTTGTGCGAGCCGTCCCGCCATGCTGCTGATTGTCTCCCTGCCCAAGAGACGGGTGTTGGCAAGTTCAACTCCAAAGCGAAGATCTTTAGATTCGCGCCTCATTTCGGCGACATAAACCGCTGCATCCCGCTCTTTCCACCAATCACGATAGATTCGCAATCCTTGAGTCCAATCCGATTTTTTAAGGTAGTCCCGTTTTTTGGACGCAGGATTTGGACGGTCAGGGGACGGCTTACTGATGAGTCTGGATATAACGGAAGCGAACGCGGAATCGGTGTTGGAGTTCGGAGTTGTCACTCGTAACGCACCTATCCCCAAAATCAGAAGGAGGGTTACTCCCCAAACGATGGCGATTTTGATAAAGTAAGTGCGTTGATTGCCCTTTTGCATCTGCAATTGTCCTCGCTATCCGATCGAAACTCGACCATCACATCATTTTTTACATAGACTATAAATACTATTGTCACAAATGGTGTGGCAATCTGTCAAGAATAAACGCAATCTAGTCCTCCATTGCTTCCACCAATAGTCCATGATGTCACGAAAGTCCTTTGACTCCAAGAGGATTCTAAAGTAAAATAGTATGTATCAATCAATAAATATCGGACAAATGGAGGGATTCCAATGAAATATCGAACATTTGGGCAAACAGGTCTCGAAGTTTCAGAAGTCGGGATAGGCGCGTTTCCGATCTCTGGTCTACAACAACAGGCAGATGGCACGCGGACAGGGTGGACAGGGACCGACGAGCAGCAGTCAATCGCACTCATCCATCGTGCGGAAGAACTTGGCGTGAACCTTATTGATTCCGCAGAGAGTTACGGTGCAGGGCACAGTGAGGAGATTGTTGGACGAGCGTTGCAGGGGAGGCGGGATAAATGGGTTATCGCCACCAAAGTCAGCCCAAACGGCGGCTTGGATGCGAACGATCCGGATCTGCCAGCGCAAGCGAAAAACCGAATCGTTGAAGCGGTCGAAGGGAGCCTGAAACGGCTGAATACAGATTACATCGACATCTATCAACTTCATGCGATTCCGCTGGAAGGGGCGATGCCGGCTGTCATGGAGGCACTGGCACAGTTGCGGGATGAGGGCAAAATCCGTTGGTACGGCGTTTCAACCAATGATCGGGAGGCGATTGATAAACTTCGAGGGTTGGGCGAGATTCACATGCTACAGATTGGCTACAATTTGCTTGAGCGCGATGCAGACGACCTGCTGCATTTCGCCAAGCAGGAGGGCATCGGCACGCTCATCCGCGTTCCGTTGGCGAAGGGGATGTTGACAGGCAAATATTTCCAGAGCAGCGAAATCCCGAAAGAGGATATACGTTATGAGCGTTTTAATCAACCGGGATCAATTGATGCCTTCCAAAAACTACCGGTGCTCAATTTCCTCGCAGAAAACACAGGGCGCACAATGGTTCAAGCGGCGCTACGTTTTACACTTGACCACCCCGGCACCTCTTGCGTCATCGCCGGTGCGAAAACAATGCAACAGATTGAACAAAACGTAGCTTCCGTCAATGTGCCGCCGCTCACTGAATCTGAACTTCAAAGGGCATTCGCTATTGCTGATGCCATTGATACGCCTAATTGGAGCGCGAACTGATTCATCAAATCTTCGGGATGGAAACCCCTTGCTTTAGCATGGGGTTTCCATTCCGCCTCCTTTTTTTCGTTTTTGTAATCTACCTTACACTTTTTTGGTAGATGTATGGTAGAATATAGTTTGTAACTCGAGGACTTCAGTTGAACGCTCGTTTAACACTGCCCTCTCACTTCTGAGGTTCACTAGTGAACCGCGTGAAAGGCAGTTTGTCTGAGGTTTCACCCGGGTGTTGAAGCGATGCTATCACCGATACATCGTGAATATGCCTAAACGGATGCTATAGCCGTGCGGTGGCGGGTGTGTAAAGTTACGAGCCAGAGCCGCATAACCGCGCTATCTTTTAGGTGCAACGCACCGAGATAGCGTCGCGGGCAAGATAATTGCCCAAGCGTAAGTCCCGTTGGACAGGCTACAAGCCTCGTCCTTCAGGGCGGGGTAGTTGACCAGGAGAATCTAACAAGCAATCCTATTTCTCAAAACGTGCCAACCGAAACGGACTGATGTCGAAACTTGTTGTACCCTCAAGCGCCGTTTCCGAAAGTATGCGTCCAACAAGGCTGGCGAACTTGAAACCGTGCCCGGAAAACCCAGTTGCTAAAACAAGATTCGCGCAATCCGGGTGCGTGTCAATAATGAAATCCTCGTCGGGCGTTTCCGTGTAGAGACAGACCTGTGCAAAAAGTGCCTCGCCGGCAGCATCGGGGATGCGTTCACGCATAAAAGAACGGAGGTGCTCGATGTACTCAGGATCGGGCGTACGATCACACGCATCGGGAGACACCGGCTGCCCCATGCCGTGCCGCGCAACCTTTATGCCCTCACGTCCGAACACGGGGAATCCATACAAAACCTCATTCCACGTTACATCGAGGAAAATCGGGAATCTGCCCCGCTGAAACAGACTCGCATCGGTTGGTCGATAATAAACAACCTGCTGCCGTGTTACGGTCAACGGGAGATTCAGTTCACTGAGAATCTGTCCGCTCCACCCTCCCGCAGTCACAATCACTTTTTTCCCTTGAAAGCGTTCATCTTTTGTAATCACTTCGGGATGTGTTCCCTGCCAGTTAATCTCTATTACCGGCGTGTCCTCCCGAACCTCCGCTCCGTGTGCTTCGGCGAGTTGCAGGTAAGTCAAAACACACCCTGACGCATACAGGAAACCGGTGTCCTTCTGCCACAGAACGTCCACGCCGTCTCCGATCCTGAATTGTGGGAAGCGGTCTGCCAATTGTCTTTGGTCCCACCATTCAGATTCGACGCCGGCAGCGTCGAGGCTCACACGCATATCGCGGAGATAATCGTGTCCTCTCGGTCCAATCACCACGCTGCCAGTTGTGAACAGCAGATCTTTCCCCGATGCCTTTTCCACTTCCCGCCATTCTGCATAGGCATACTTCATCAATTCTGTATAGAACTGCTTCTCGTAGATCAGGCGGATGATACGGTTATCTCCGTGAGAGCTGCCGAAGGTATGTCCACGGGAGAACTGTTCCAACACCAGCGTGCTTGCCCCCGCCTTAGCGAGATAATAGGCTGTCGCACTGCCCATTACCCCTGCCCCGATAACAATGGCATCATACATTTTTTTGTCTCCCGACACAGTGATACATGAAGCGAAAATTGGGAAATTCAGATTGTAAGTCGTTTCGTCGACCGATCTTCGATTCTTATGTTCCCAATCAGTTATTTCAGCGGAAATGGTTTGGGGAGTTCGTCAAAATTCTTCTCTCTGTTTTCGCCACGCAACAAAATCGCCGACCAATTATGCCCCAGTGAGTTCTTTTCAACCTGCTTGACCCAAGGCGGAACGTAACGAACTGTCAACCCACAACGCCGCCGTGTGGATTGATTGGGCAGGCTTCCATGAATCAACGTGCCGCGATGGATTGAGATTTCGCCCGCCTTCAAAACTAGATCTACGGCGTTTTGCTCTTCAGCCTCGCTGACCGGCACTTCCTGATCGATGCTCAAAAGATTGCCTTCCTGCCCAGATTTCCCATGATCCCGAATACCGGGGCGGTGGGTGCCGGGAATCACACGCATACAACCGTTCTCGCAGTCACTGTCATCAATCGCATACCACGCGGTAATCGCTTCGGGTGGCTCAAGTCCCCAATAGGTTACATCCTGATGCCATGCCACAAACTTTTTTTGGTCGGGACCATATTTGCAAAAGAAGTGCGTTGATATCATCATAACATCGGGCCCTATCAGGGCTTCGATACAGTCGAGAATCTTCGGGTGGGTTGCAATCTCCCAGATGAACTCTTCCTCAAAATGCTGGTCGACTAACCCGATCCGGCATTCCTCTCGTCCCACTCTGGCTTCTAATTCGTCGAACAATTCCCGATGTTGGAGGGCTTCGGTCTTGTCCGAAATTTGAACTTTTGGAACGAAGCCTTCTGTCTCATAAGCCTTGATTTGTCCTTCGGTGAGGGACATTTTTTGCTCCTTTCATGTGTCTATCCGCGATCTGGTACACGCCATTGAGCGTACCAGCGGGAATCCTGCGATGGTCCTTCATCATCGCTCCAGCGACTTTGCATACTTTCAAACCCCTTCAGTTGTGGACGAACATCGCGTTCCCATATTTCCTCAATCTGATCGAAGGTGAGCGGCTTGCGCTCCGGCGTTGGTTCAGCGTAGGCATCAAGAAGTTCTTTCGCTTTGGCACCAAGCCACTGGACTTCATCGGCGACCATTCGCTCGCCAACTCGACGATCCGATTCGTGTGCGGTCGGTCCCATAGCGAAATGGGGACCCGGCGCATCTTGCGCTGGTAGGCGTGAAACATCAACGCAATCCGGCTCCAATGCCCAGAGCAGCGAGGTCTCAACTTTACCGGCATGATCGCCTCCGCTTTTGCCATCGCCATCGAAACCGGGCTGATTCGCCTCAAAATCTGGCAAACCGTACAGCTGCATACCAAAATGTGGTTGGAGGATTTCAAGCAAAGTTTTAAGATCTTTCCAGTTGGGACCGTAGTGTCCCGTCAAAAGGATGGCGGCATGAAATCCCAAGGCATCCGCCGCCCGGACGTGGTAGCAGATGTTCTTGAAATGCATCCATGCAGGCATCGCGGTCAGCCACGGACGGACTTCCCCAACGGTTCGATTTGCCCAGAGTGCATAACCGCCATGTTCGTGGATGTGCCAGTAATCGGGTGGAGCAACAATGCCGCCATGCTCATGGGCTGTTCGGCTCGCAATCGCATGTGCTTTCAAAGCGTCAAGCCCGACCGCGTTCTGGGGACCGTGGGGTTCGCACAAGCCGTAGCAAAAATAGACAACAGGACATTCCTCTAACGCAGCTTCAAGTTCATCGGGGAACATCCGTTCCCAGCGCACTTCTCTTTTCATCGTGGTTTCCTTTTGTATTGTGTGCTAATGTAAAAATATGATTCCCTGTGGCACTTGCGATATAAAGTTGTATCATTGTTGCCACAATCTTTTCAGATTCAATTTCTGTTTACTACATTCAATTTAAGCGGTTTTATAAGGATTCTACTCTACTTCGACAGAACTGAATTATGGCATCTTAATTGCGTGTATCAGGCAGATCCTTGCCGAAAAAGATTTTATGATAACTTGGCGGGGCTGTCAATCACAATCTACAGCAGGCAGATCGTGAGCATAATAGATCATGACTTTTCGCTTGGCAGTAGGTGTGTCCTATGATATACTCAACATATCTTTTTGAGTCTATCTATGAACAAATTATGAAAGGAAGGATGACCATGAACAGACTCGTTCTCTCTGTCACACTCCTGCTGGCAGCAATTGTCCTCGCAGGGTGTTACACGCAGATTGGTTACTACGAGCCACGTCCTCTAACCACCCGACAAACCTCCTATCATCACCAAGACAAGCACCAACGCGAAGATGGGGACGAAAAGATGGAATCCGAACAGGAGCCGCAAGAAGAAGTTGAGGCGGAAGGGGAACCGGCTGAAGCAGAAGATGAAGGGTACTACGGTCGTCGCAAACCGAGCTACGGTTATTCTGATCGTTATTCTCGGTCTTACTACGACGACGACTACTATCCCGTCTATCCATACTACTATGGTGGCTATCATCCCCTGTATCCCTATTACAGATATTCCTATCCATATTATTCATATTATGGACACTACCGCTATTATGGGGGTTATGGGTATCGTCCTTCTCGATATCGCTACTCAACGCCACGCTCCAAGATTGGTGATTTGAATTTTGGCAAACGACGTTCGCAAAGCTCTCGGGGAGTCAGATCCCGCCACCCGTCTTCGAGTCGTCCGGATAGGTCATTGAGGAAGAGTGAAGAGAGTAAAGCTCCTGCCCGCAGTTCGTCTGGGTCACGGCGCGATAGATCCCGAAGATCCGGAAGGAGGTAACAATCCAATGAAAAGATTGATGAGAACCGCTATTGCTTTGGCGTTGATGTTTACCTGTTTTGTGTTAGGGAGTAGCATCGGAGTTGCACAGGAGGAGGAGATTGCCATCGGTAATACCTTTGGTCTTGGTGCAAGGACGATGGGGATGGGAGGAGCGTTCCTCGCTGTTGCGGATGATTTCACGACGCTTTACTGGAACCCGGCGGGGGCTCGCCCAGATTAAAAAGTTTGAGTTATTTGGCAGCCTATCACACGGCGAACGGGGTGTAGAAACAGAGTTCACCCGCGGTCGTGCTACCGAAGCCGACAGTTCAAAAACCCGTCCCAATTCGATTGGCTTGGTCTACCCTTTATACGCAAATCGTGGCGGATTTGCGTTCGCACTCGGGTATAATCGTCCCCAGAATTTTGATTCAGAGGCTACGATTCAAGGACTGGATCCGTCTTCCAATTTGGATTTTAGCGGATTTGATGTGGATGAAATAACTTCTAACAGCGGTGGCATGGGTATCTGGAGTTTTGGGATGGGTGTCTTTATATCAAAAAATATCTTGCTTGGCGGCTCAATAGACTTTTGGCACGGCTCAAGTTTCAACGAGTTAGATAGCGCGGCGGAGGACATCAATAGCATTGACCCAGAAATAGAAAGTCTCGCTTTTCACGACACTGTAGATCGAGACTATTCAGGACTCGGTGGCAGAGTCGGCGTGCTTGCTTTCGCAGGGGAAAATATGACACTCGGTGGAACTGTTACACTACCAGTAGACCTTGAGGTCAACGAGCTATGGGAGCAACAAACGATAGTGCGATTCGACGATGGTGACGAGATTGTGGATGGTGATGGTGGATCAATCCTGTTTGATATTGAACGCCCGTTCGAGTTCGGCGGAGGTGTTGCTATCAAACTCTTAGAGAAGCGTCTGACGCTTGCCAGCGATATCCAGTTTACGGACTGGACGCAGACGGAATATAGCCTGCCGCCAGTAGAAGATATTCCGCAGAACAACTTCAGTCGGTATTATGACAGCACTATACAGGTTCGCCTCGGTGCGGAATATCGTATACCGGTCATTGAGACCAGTGCGCGCGTCGGTTACTTCCGCGATCCAATTCCATTCCAAGGTAGAGATATAGACAACGATCGAGACTTTCTGACGATCGGGGTAGGCAAGGTTTTCGACCAGATTATCAAAATTGACATTGCCTACATGCGAGGTTCATGGGCGCAATCAAGCAATTCGCTTTCAGAAAGTCAAACCTCCAACCGGGTGTTTGTGTCTGCGAGCTATCGATATTGAAGGTTGCTATGACGAAGGACAATTGAACCGCTTGATTGAGTTTTTGGTATAACTTGAGCCAAGCATAAGAGCATAAAAAAAGGCGTTGATTGAAAAATCAACGCCTTTCTTTATGCCTTCATAAGTATCTGCACTATTCTACCAATTGGATATACCCCATCTGAGCAGCATCGCTACGTCTCAACTCACCTCTGATTATACGGGTATACCCACCACTACGGTCTTGATAACGGGGGCCAAGATCATCGAACAATTTTCGCAAAACGCCGTGGTCGTGGATAACCTTGGCAGCCTGACGGCGCGCATGTAAATCCCCTCGTTTAGCGAGCGTAATCAGTTTTTCAGCGATCCGCCTGAGTTCTTTGCACTTTGGCAAGGTTGTGCGAATCTGTTCGTGCTCGAATAATGCAGTGGCTTGGTTGCTAAACAACGCCTTGCGATGCGCGCTTGTTCTCCCAAGCTTCCTTCCCATTTTCCGGTGACGCATGACTATTCATCCTCTCAATTATCGTTGCCAAGGGTTATCCCTAAAGAAAGTCCCATCTCCGAAAGAATGTCCTTAATTTCGTTCAGGGATTTTCTGCCGAAATTACGAAATTTCAACATCTCTTGCTCAGTCTTGATCACGAGGTCTCGGATGGTTGTGATCTTCGCAGCTTCCAGACAATTGGCGGATCGCACCGAAAGTTCGAGTTCCGCAACAGGCTTCGATAGCCATTTCTCACGCTGGAGTTCTTCTTCGTTGACTTCCTCGACTGGTTCCACGTAGGTTTCATCGAAATCGCTAAAGAGCCTAAATTGCTCTAGCAAAATGCCCGAGGCTTGTGTAACCGCTTCTTTCGCAGTGATACTCGCATCTGTCCACACTTCTAGGATAAGCCGGTCATAGTCCGTCATGTGTCCAACCCGTGTTTCTTCAACCACGAAATTGACTTTTCTAACTGGTGAAAACTTGGAATCGACCGGGATAACTCCGATCTGTTGATTATAGTTCAGATGCTCTTCCCCGAACTCATATCCTCTGCTTCGACAAACTTGGATTTCCATATTCAAACCATCGCACTTGTCGAGCGTTGCAATATGTTGGTCCGGGTTGATGATTTCAACCTGTCCGTTCGGTTGAATATCTGCTGCTGTAATGTTGCCGGAGCCTTCTGCGGATAAAACCAAGGTGATAACCTCATCCGTATCAACTTGGAGTCGAATTTCTTTAAGGTTAAGAAGAACCTGAGTAACATCCTCTTTCATCCCGTCAAGCGTCGAGAACTCATGCTTCACTCCATCAATAGCAACAGCTATAACAGCCGCGCCTTGAATCGAAGAAAGCAGGACACGTCGAAGCGAGTTACCAATAGTCGTTCCAAATCCTCGCTCAAGCGGTTCAGCGATAAATTTCCCATAATCAGGCCGCAGGTTCTCAAGATCCGTAATGAGGTGTTTTGGCTTGGTGATTTCCCTCCCTGTCATCTATCTTACCCTCCTACAAGTGGCTGTGTTATTTGGAGTAAAGTTCAACGATCAACTGTGTTTGGAGGTCTGTGGCAAGTTGTTCGACGTTTGGCAACATCCTAACAACTCCCTCTTGTTTGTCGATATCCAACTCAAGCCAATCTGGTGTGCCCCGGTGTTGAGAACGTTCTAATGCTTCTTGAATAACTGCCGCGTTACGACTTTTCTCGTGCGTTTGAATAACATCGCCGGG
Source organism: Geodia barretti (assembly GCA_030341885.1). Classification (NCBI taxonomy): domain Eukaryota; kingdom Metazoa; phylum Porifera; class Demospongiae; order Tetractinellida; family Geodiidae; genus Geodia; species Geodia barretti. The sequence goes on from CASHTH010000542.1 coordinate 68,502, forward strand.
TTGTATCAGGTAAGAGGGAATATTGACTCTTTTTCCGTTCACAAGGAAATGGTTATGCGCAACAAGTTGCCGAGCCTGCAAGCGTGAGTTGGCAAAACCGAGACGGTAAACCACGTTGTCCAACCGACGCTCCAATAATGTCAGCAAATTCTCTCTTACAACACCTTTCTGATGTGCGGCTTTTGTATAGTAGTTTTTAAACGGCTTTTCTAAAATGCTATAGATGCGCTTCGATTTCTGCTTGGTGCGTAATTGGCGTCCGTAATCTTTGATTTTGAGCATTTTCTGACCATGTTGACCGGGCGGATAACTACGACGCTCAAATGAACACTTCGGGGAATCGCAGCGTTGCCCCTTCAAAAAAAGTTTTTCACCTTCTCTTCGACATAACTTACATACAGAACCTAAATATTTGCTCATTACTTTTATGGTTAAATTAGGACCATTTCCCCTTTCTTAAAATCCCAATTTTCAAACGTTAAACGCGCCGCCGTTTGGGCGGTCGACAACCGTTATGAGGAATTGGGGTTACGTCTTTCATTGCGGTAATTTCTAGTCCAGCTGCTGAGAGGGATCGAATTGCAGATTCTCTGCCGGACCCTGGTCCTTTGACCCTTACCTCAATCCGCTTCATGCCATGCTCCATCGCTTTCCTAGCGCAAGTTTCCGCTGTTTGTTGGGCAGCAAATGGCGTGGATTTCCGAGAACCGCGAAAGCTGCTACCTGCACTTGCCCAAGCGACTGTATTCCCGTTGAGATCGGTAATCGTAATAATCGTATTATTAAAGGTTGCTTGGATATGCGCAACTCCTTCAGAAATATCCTTTCTTTCTCTCCTCCTTGGACGGTTGGAGGAATCTGGATCTTGCAAAACTGATCTCCTTTCTGAAACTCAATGCACAAGTGGCATTAACCAACCTTGCGCGCTGCTTCTTTTGCCTTTCTTCCGACCGAAATAGTTTTTGCTTTCCCTTTGCGCGTCCGCGCATTAGTGCTCGTCCGCTGTCCCCGTGCCGGTAACTGCCGGCGGTGGCGCAACCCACGATAACTATTGATGTCCATCAACCGTTTGATATTCAACTCGATTTCGCGTCGTAAGTCTCCTTCAACCTTGCAATCTTGGTTAATCGTTTCTCTTAACCGGCTGATTTCAGACTCATCAAGATCTTGGGACTTTTTAGCGGGGTCGATATGTAAATCCTCGACCATTTTTGAAGCGGTATGGTGCCCAATCCCATAAATATAGGTCAGGGCAATGTCAATCCTTTTCGTTCGGGGTAAATCAACACCAGCAATTCTTGCCATGTCTTTCTCCTCCTTGCGCGCTAGGTAAAGTGCTTAACCTTGTCTTTGCTTATGCTTTGGATCCGCAGAGCAGATAACGCGGATAACACCTTTTCTTTTGATAACCTTGCACTGATTACACATTTTTCTTACTGAGGCACGGACTTTCATCATCTCTCCTTCACTGAAAAATGAATCCTATCTTGAGCGACGTCCTCTTACACGCCTGTCCTTCAGAAATCCTTCGTAATGTCTCATCGTCAAATAGGATTCAATTTGCGACACTGTATCTAATACGACTCCCACAACGATTAAGATTGCGGCACCACTGATTAATGCCCCAGTGCCTAGCCATCCTTGCAGAAGTAAGGGGAAAACCGCAATCGCGGCGAGAAATACCGCACCGGGTAAAGTGATTCTAGTTAAAGTATCGTTAATATAGTCTGCGGTCTTTTTCCCCGGACGAATGCCCGGAATAAATCCACCATACTTCCTCAAGTCATCCGCCATTTGCACGGGATTAATCTGAACAGCTGTGTAAAAGTATGTGAAACCGATAATTAAGAGGGCGTAGATCACCCAATATAAGGGGCTACTCGCGCTGAAGGCTGCTATTAATCCCCCAATCCATGCCCATGAGGGAAATTGACTTTGCAAAAGGCTTAGAACCGTTGAAGGGAATTGTATCAGCGTAACAGCGAAAATAATCGGAATCATACCAGCCGCATTGACACGCAGCGGGATATGCGTTGCCTGTCCACCCATCACCTTACGTCCTACGACCCGCCGTGCATACTGGACAGGAATTTTGCGGACACAGAAGGTGATGTACACGGTTCCCATAATCGCCACAACTCCCAAGGCGAGGAAGATGACCAGTTTCGGAAGGTCAATTTGACGATTAAGGAGTTGATTGGATATTGTTTGGATTCCGCCCGGCATGCCCGAGAGGATCCCAATTGTAATAATTAGGGAAATGCCTTGACCAATTCCCCGTTCTGTAATTTGTTCGCCGAGCCACATGACGAACGATGTGCCAGCCATCAAGGTAATCATGGTTAGCAAAGTCCACCAGATACCTGGATTCGTCACAATTTCAATGTTTTCACTTCTAATAATGCTTCCGGGTCTTTGCAACACCAGGCTAATCATGATGCCTTGAATAGCACTGAGAATAACAGTGGCATAGCGTGTATATTGGGTAATCTTTTTCCGTCCGTCCGGCTCTTTGGAAAGTTTCTCAAGGAAGGGGATAACGACGGTAAGGAGCTGCATAACGATCGACGCACTGATATACGGTTGGATACCAAGCGCAAAGATTGTCATCTGCTTGAACGCACCACCGGAAAAGATATCAACGAAGTCAAGGACACTGCCACCGGTACGACCTCTTAAGCCATCGAAAAACTTCTCTAATTCGATATCATCAATGCCAGGGAGTGTGATATGGGCACCCAATCGATAAACGATTAACATTAGTGCTGTAAAGATAATCCGCTGCCGCAGTTCTGGAATTTTGAAAGCGTTTTGGAATGCCTTAATCACTTAAATCACCTCAATGCTACCGCCGGTTGATTCTATCTTTTCGATAGCAGACTTTGAGAATCGGTGTCCCTGTACCGTTAATTGCTTTTCGAGATTACCTTCTCCAAGAACTTTGATCTTTCCGTCTTTCTTTTTTGTAATGCCGTTTTCCCGCAAAATCTCAGGAGTAATCGTTGTGCCCCGTTGTCAAAATGATTTAGTGCTTGGATGTTTACGATCTCATACTCAATCCGTTTATGTGCAATTCTTCTGGGACCACGCTTAGGCAAGCGTCTCACTAATGGCATCTGTCCCCCTTCAAACCAAGCGGGAATGGAGACACCAGAACGGGATTTCTGCCCTTTGTGACCACGACCACAAGTTTTACCCCAACCCGAACTTTCGCCACGCCCAACTCGCTTCCGATTACGCGTCGATTTTTTTGCAGGTTTGAGTTCGTTTAGTTTCATTGATATTTACTCCATTTTATGGATTGGTGATTACGATTAAAAGTTCTTGTTTGGCTTCAGGGATGAATTTCCCCGACGAATTAGGCACACACCCAATCGGGATTACAGAAAAAGAAGATTAGTCGAACAGTTCGTCGACTGTTTTTCCACGAAGACGAGCCACGTCGTTGACGTTCTTGAGACCTTTTAGGGCTTCTATGGTGGCTTCGGCTGTATTTTTTACGTTTCGAGAGCCGAGTCGTTTGGTCAGTACATCTTGCACCCCAGCAAACTCCAAAATGACTCTCGTTCCGGGGCCGGCGATAATCCCAGTACCGGGACTGGCCGGCTTGAGCAGAATCTTTGCGCCGCCATATTTCCCAACGATTTCATGGGGGATGGTGGTTCCTGATAAAGGTACGCGAATCAGGTTTTTTTTCGCATCAGCGATACTCTTACCTATAGCTGATGGGATTTCATTTGCACTCCCAAAGCCAAGTCCGACTACGCCTGATTGATCTCCAACGACAGAAAGCGCATTAAAGCTAGGTGTTCGTCCGCCTTTGCGAACACGCATCACACGGTTAATATCAATTGGGCGTTCCTCAAATTCAAATTTATCCGAGTTTATTCTTTCCCTCAAAAGCAATTCTCCTTCATTATCAAGCGTCAGCTCATTTTGCGAACACGCCTATGGCAGTTTCTCTTACAATTTTCAGAATCGGAGTCCCTCTTCTCTGGCAGCCTCGGCAAGCGCTTTAATTCTTCCGTGATAGAGATTTCCACCACGGTCAAAGACTACTGATTCAATTTGATGCTCTTTTGCTCGGCGAGCGATTAATGCACCCACTTGTTGCGCTGCACTGATGTTGCCTTGTGTTGACAGGCTATCTTTCAACTCTGATGATAGGGTTGAGGCTGCAATAAGCGTATTGCCGGCTTCGTCATCAATAATTTGGGCGTAAATATGCCTCAAACTTCTAAAAACCGAAAGCCTCGGTCTTTGCCTAGTCCCGGTTATTTTTTTTCGTACCCGTCTCTGTCGCTTATGCCTCGCGATATATTTTTCCTTAGACCGATCCAACGATTATTCCTCCAAGCATTAATAAAAAAGGATCGACAAATCCGGCTACAATAGTTTTGGCTTACCGACTTGTAAATCCTTTAGCCTACAAAAATATAGCAATTAAACCGCTACCCTACACCCCAGTTTTACCTTCCTTCATACGGACGCGTTCACCTTCGTAACGGAGCCCTTTGGAAGGTTGGTAGACTTCGGGTTTCTTGATTTGACGGATTGAAGCAGCAACCTGACCAACAATTCCTTTGTCAATACCGCTCACCGTTATTGGCGTGTGAGGTTGGCCTCCAACAGTTTCGGAATCACCTACACTCAGAGTTACACCCTCAGGAGGCGCATAGGTTACTGAGTGAGAATACCCGACATTTAAGACCAGACGGTTCTGGCGGTCTATTTCCGCACGATATCCAACGCCAACGAGGGTGAGTTTTTTTTCAAAACCTTCGGTCACACCTGTTACCATATTGGCAATGAGGCTCCGTGTCAGTCCGTGTAACGACTTGTGTGATTTCTGGTTTGTTAATCTATTAATCGTGATGAATTCATCTTCTAAACTGACTGCTATGCCTGCCGGAATTGTCCAGTTGAGAGTACCTTTTGGACCTTCAACAGTGATGTCGTTTTGGTCCAAAGCTATCTTAACTTTTGAATCCATCCTAATTGGCATCTGTCCTATTCGTGACATTGTATTCGTCTCCGAATTCAAACTGAAAAATTACCAGATATAACAGAGGACTTCACCACCAATGCCGGATTTCTTGCATTCGGAGGCTGTCTGAATACCTTGCGAGGTCGATAATATAGCAATCCCTAAATCGCCATACACACTAGGAAGCCGGTCTGCTTTCACGTACACGCGCCGTCCTGGTTTGCTAATCCTCTTGAGTCCCGTTATAACCTTTTCTTTACCTTCACCATACTTCAAATAGATACGCAAAATACCTTGTTTGCTGTCATCAATCCAACGATAATTGCGGATATACCCTTCCTCATGTAGGGTGCGGGTAATCTCCATTTTTAGTTTTGATGCGGGTATTTCGACGCGCTCATGTCTGACCATATTCGCATTGCGAACACGGGTCAGCATATCCGCAACCGGATCTGTCATTGACATCAGTTTTCTCCTTTACTCGTGCCGACAAATAAGGCACTACCAACTTGCCTTTGTGACTCCCGGAATTTTACCCGATCTTGCGAAGAGGCGAAAACAGATTCGGCAAAGATCAAACTTTCGCAGATAACCGCGGGCTCTGCCACAGGTACGACAACGATTATATTTTCGAACCTGAAACTTCGGGGTTCTTTTTTGCTTGGCAATGAGAGCTTTTGTTGCCAAATGAGGGCTCCTTTCCTCCACTGCTATTAAGGGGTAGCATACACGTGCTAAGATTCTCTAAACGGCATTCCCATTAGGTGTAGTAACTCGTGCCCTTCTTCATCAGTTGGAGCAGTTGTTCCAATAGTGATATTTAGTCCGCGAACTTCGCTTATGGTGTCGTATTCGATCTCTGGGAAAATGATTTGCTCTTGGAGACCCAAGGAATAGTTACCGCGCCCGTCAAAGGAATCCGGGGAGAGTCCACGAAAATCACGAATCTGGGGCAGGACAACATTGACCAGTTTATTAAAAAATTCATACATCCTATCCTGCCGCAAGGTTGCTTTACAGCCGATAGCCATACCTGCGCGGACCTTGAAGGCTGACACAGATTTCTTGGCGTGGGTAATAACTGCCCGCTGCCCGCTTATTTGTGTCAGTTCTTCGGCGGCATTATCCAAAAGTTTTGAATCTTGTATAGCAGCACCAACCCCTATATTGAGAGTTATTTTGTTAAGCTTTGGCACCTGCATAACATTTGGATAGTTGAAATGCTGTTGCAACGCGGGGAAGACTTCTTCTTGATAAAAAGATTTAAATGCACTCATTCATTCTTACCTTATAGATTGCGGAACTCCGTTGAGACGGGTCTCATGTCAACTAGTCGCGTTCAGCGGACTCACCACATTTTCTGCATACACGTGCATGGTATCTTTTTGTCCGCTCTCCAATTTCCTTCTCAAAGGTGCTGCGCTTTGTTCGAGTGGGTATGTTACATTTTGGGCAAATCAGCTTTAAGTTAGCGATGTTAATTGTTCCTTCTCTTTCGATGATACCACCTTGTGGTGCTTGCGGGTTCGGACGGGTATGCTTTTTAATCATGTGAACCCCCTCAACAGTGGCACGGCGTTTATGCGGAAGCATTTCTAGAATAACACCTGTTTTACCCTTATCCTTCCCGCTCAATACTAACACGTGGTCGTTTTTTCTTATGTGCAATCTAGTCTGCAACGGTACTACCTCCTGGGAGAATTTAAATGACCTCTGGTGCTAAAGAGACAATTCGTGCAAATGCTTTTTCTCTGAGTTCACGAGCAACGGGACCGAAAATGCGTGTTCCAAGAGGCTGGTCCTGGGCATCAATCAAAACGGCAGCATTCCTATCAAATTTGATATAAGAACCATCGAGTCTGCGATGTTCCTTGGTTGCACGCACTACGACAGCTCGTACAACATCTCCCTTTTCAACTTGGCTATTTGGATTTGCTTCTTTCACACTTGCCACAATTACATCGCCAACTCGTGCGTAGCGCCTTTTACTACCGCCGAGCACGCGAATACACATAAGCTGCTTTGCTCCTGTATTATCCGCACAATTCAATAGAGTGTATGCTTGAACCATTGGTTACTGCCTTCCTGAGTTTAACCCTATCTTTCACTTCACGCATCAATTGATTCTGTCTTGGAGACGACTTGGCAAACTTTCCAACGTTTACGACGGCTGAGTGGGCGAACTTCGACAACTTGGACGAGATCGCCGACATTACACATATTCTGCTCGTCGTGAGCCAGAATCTTTGTGGACCTTCTTACAATTTTCTTATAAAGGGGATGCTGATAAGCCCGAACGATTTCAACAGCAACGGTTTTATCCATCCGATCACTTGTTACAGTACCTGTTCTGAACTTACGATTTCCTCGCTGATGCTTATCCACGCTTTTCCTCTCGTAACTGTAGTTATGATGACTCTTCGATCCCAAGCTCACGTAGACGAAGAATTGTATGAATACGTGCGATATCCTTCTTGACTTTTTGTAATTGGGAGGTATCTTCAAGTTGCCCTAGTACTCTTCGGAACTTGATGTTAAACGCAGTGTCCTTAAAATCTTGAAGGTCGTTTTTTAACTCCTCAGATGATTTACTGCGCAACTCATTAGCGGTCATTGTTTGATTATTCTCCCGTTCGACTGATAAACTTTGTCTTAATCGGCAATTTGTGGGCTGCTCTGGTCATGGCTATTTTTGCTTCTGCTTCTGGGACACCGCTCAATTCATATAAAATGCGCCCCGGTTTAACAACCGCCACCCAAAACTCTGGAGCACCTTTCCCGCTTCCCATTCTGGTTTCAGCGGGTTTCTTCGTTACGGGCTTGTGCGGAAAGATTTTTATCCAAACCTTGCCACCACGGCGCACATGACGTGTAATTGCGATTCGCGCAGATTCGATTTGGCGGCTCGTAAGCCAAGCCGGCTCCATTGCTTTCAAACCATACTCGCCGAAATCTATTCGTGAACCTCGGTAAGGTTTGCCACGGCGTTTTCCGCGCTGCACTTTGCGGTGTAGAACCCGTTTGGGCATCAACATTTTGTGTACTCCTCCTGATTCATACTCGTGAACACGCGTTTACGATTCTGTATTCCCATGATTGGTTCTACGTGGTCCCCGTCGCCTATCCTGATCCCTTCTTCGTCTGGGTCTACCCGCGGATCGCGCTCCTGAACCTTCTTCCTCTGAAAAGCGTGATGGCCGTCTTTGAGAAGAATCAGTCGGCACCTGCGTAGCACGGCTGGAAGGGGAACCGATTCCCGGAAGTTCCGGTCTGCCAATAACCTCTCCCTTAAAAATCCACGTTTTAATGCCAATCTTACCGTAGGTTGTATCAGCTTCTGCGAAGCCATAATCGATATTCGCTCTGAGCGTATGCAACGGCACCCTGCCTTCCATATTTGATTCTGAGCGTGCCATTTCGGCACCCCCCAGTCGACCACCGATACTGATTTTAACCCCTTGGGCACCAGCTTTCATTGAAGCGATAATACTTTTCTTCATTGCTTGCCTAAAATTGGATCGACGTAGGATTTGCTGTGCAACCGCTTCAGCAACAAGCTGGGCATCTAATTCAGGACGCTTGATTTCAGTGACATTAATCCGAATAGTCCTTTCACCGCTTGAACCTGAATCTGTCTGCAGGACATGCTCTAAATCCGCTTGTAACTTTTCTGCTTCAACACCACGCCGCCCAATGACGATACCAGGACGTGCTGTGTGTATATGAATATTACACCTATCGCCAACTCTTTCGATTTCGATACGAGAAATGCCGGCACGTGACAGTCTTTCCTTAATAAAGGATTGGATTTTCAAATCCTCATGAAGCCATTGGGTATACTCTTTTTCGTTGTACCATTGCGAGTCCCAAGTTTCAATGATGCCTAGGCGTAGTCCACGCGGGTGCGTTTTCTGTCCCACTAAAACCTCCTCCAGAATTCAGTTAGGCAAAGGTGGCCGAGCGACGGAGGTAAAGGAACATGGGTCAGCCTGTTCAGAAGATCGATAAGTTCATCCATCTTCACTCTCCTCTTCGTCTAGTACGACCGTAATATGGCATCTACGATGTAAGATCCTGTTTGCCATACCTCGTGCCCGGGCGCGAAACCATCTTCGGGTAAGGCCCTCGTCGACGACAATCTGTTTGACAATGAGATTGCTTTCGTCAATAGTGGCACCCTGCTGTTGTGCGTAATGTCGTGCATTCGCGGTAGCTGATTGAATCAGTTTGCGGATTACAGGAGAGGCTGCTTTATGTGTAAATGTTAATTGATTTATTGCCTCTCCGACGTATTGATCTTTAACTAAATCAGCGACCAAACGCGCTTTGCGCGGGGCGATCGGCACGTTTCGGATACTTGCTCGAGCGTCCATGTTAAAAATCTCCTAAATTAGCTTGAGCATTTGTATTAACTTCCGCTCATCATCTCGATTTTTCAAATGGGGAGTACAAGAATCGAGTCTGTTTTAGCAATTGAGTATACTTTATCTCCCACCACTCGCATGCGATCTGAATGTTCGAGTGGGAGAAAATTCACCGAGTTTATGTCCCACCATGTTTTCTGTAATATAAACAGGAAAAAATTTCTTGCCGTTATGAATGGCAAGCGTATGACCAATCAGGTCCGGAGTCACCATAGATCTACGTGACCATGTGCGAATCACGCGTTTGGTTCCAGACCGATTCATCACTTCGATTTTTTTGATAAGTTTTGGATCTATATAAGGTCCTTTTTTTAAAGAACGGGGCATGACATACCTCCTGAAGATGGGAAAAACACGCAAACCTTATGTCAATTGAAATAAATTACTTCCGACGACTGACGATATATCTGCCAGATTGTTTTTTAGGATCCCTTGTTTTATATCCTTTGGTTGGAACTCCCCACGGTGTTACGGGGTGTCTTCCACCAGCACTTTTCCCTTCGCCGCCGCCATGCGGATGATCATGTGGATTCATTGCCACACCGCGCACTTTGGGGCGATGGCCTTTCCATCGGTTTCGTCCTGCTTTACCAATAGTTAGATTTGCGTGGTCAACATTACTCACCTGTCCAATCGTTGCCATACATGTCACTGGAAGTAAACGAACTTCGCCGGAAGGCATTTGAATGCGCGCGTGCTTTCCCTCACGGTCTACTAATTGTGCCACAGTACCTGCACTTCGTACCAGTTGCCCCCCTTTACCCGGCTTCATTTCTATGTTATGTATCGATGTGCCGAGAGGGATTCTTTCAAGCGGCAAGGCGTTGCCAACTTTGATGGGGGCATCTGGACCAGCACTTAATACATCATCAACTTGTAGTCCTAGAGGTGCGATGATATAGCGTTTCTCTCCATCGGCATAATGGAGCAGGGCAATGCGGGCGGATCGACTGGGGTCATACTCGATTGAGGCGACTTTGGCAGGAATGCCAAATTTATCGCGCTTAAATTCAATAGCTCGATACCGTCGTTTATGGCCCCCACCGCGCCTACGGACAGTCATACGCCCTAGCGCATTACGTCCTCCCTTTTTCTTTAATCCCTTGGTTAACGATTTTTCGGATTGCCGCCGAGTCAACTCTTCAAAAGCATCCCCTGTCATAAATCGGCGACTGGGTGTGACGGGTGAATATGTTTTAACTGCCACGCTAAATCCCTCCTAGTAAGCCTTCAAACGTGCACCGCTAGATACTTTCAAAAGCATCAATGGTCGTTCCTTCAGTAACAGTAATGATTACCTTTTTCCAGTTAGGTCGCCGCCCCTGTCGATACCGCCAAAATTGTCCCTTGGTCTTCCCGCGGACCTGCATGGTATTAATCTTCAAGATTTTATCCTTGAGATCGAATAGTTCTTCAGCTGCTTTACGGATGTCCGTTTTATTGGCTTTGACATCAACAACAAAGGCGTATTTGTTCGCTTCTCTGAGGATTGTGGTTTTTTCTGTTATTAACGGCAGCTTGATAATCCGATATGGGTCTTTCATCTATGCTTCCTCAACTGATGAACCATCTGTTGGCTGAACGAACTTTTCTTCTAGCTTTTCCGCTGCACTTTCAGTGAAGACAATCTTATCGTGCCAAAGCACATCGTACACATTAAGGGTATCCCAGACGCAGCTGTTTACGTTAGAGATGTTCCGTACCGATAGACGGATGTTTGATTCAGGTTGACCGAGGACAAAGAGGACTTTATCCGCGAGTCCTAAATTCCCCAAAACTTGAACCATGTCCTTCGTTCTCGGAGCGTCTAACGTAAAGTCTTCAATCAGAATGCAACCATCACTTTGAAATTTGTCTGCTAAAGCCGACTGTAATCCGAGTTGACGTACCTTCTTCGGGGTACGTTGGCGATAGCTACGCGGCTTTGGACCGAATGCAACACCGCCGTGTACCCGTATTGGAGATCCGGCATCCCCGACTCGGGCACGACCTGTTCCTTTCTGGCGGTATAGTTTTTTGCCGCTTCCTTGAACTTCTGCCCGTGTTTTGGTGGAAGCAGTGCCTCGACGTTGGTTCGCAAGATGTGCAACGACGCACTGATGTATAACTGCCTCATTAACAGGTGCATTTACGAATGCGTCAGATAACTCTCTTTGTTTTAGGGTATCCCCAGAACGATTGTATACATCTAAAGCTGCCATGCGTGATAATCCTCAAAGGGTATATTTATTGTTTAGCCTTTACCGCTTTCTTGATAATAAGTAGTCCATTGGGTGGACCAGGAACAGCACCTTTAACGAGTAACAGGTTTCTTTCAGCATCTGCTTGGACAACCTGCAGATTCTGAGTTGTTACCTGTTTCCCTCCATGTCGTCCGGGCATCTTTTTGCCTTTGAAGACACGTGAGGGCCATGAACTATGGCCAATAGAGCCCGGTCGCCGATGGTTTTTCTCACTACCGTGAGTTTGCTTCATACCAGAAAAGTTCCACCGTTTAATCACACCTGTGAAGCCACGACCTTTAGATGTTCCCGTTACATCAATGAGCTCTCCGGGAGAGAAAATGCCCACGTCAATGTTTGAACCGACCTCCAAGCCCTCTGTGCTATCAACGCGCATTTCTCGCAAAAATCGATGTGGTGCGACATTTGCTTTTTGGAAATGTCCACTCTCAGGACGATTGACCTTGTTTTCGCGTCGATAGCCGAAGCCTAATTGGATGGCATTATAACCCTCATGGTCTTGAGTTTTGACCTGTACTATCGGGCAGGGGCCCGCTTCGACCACCGTGACTGGAATCGCAGCCCCGGATTCGTCAAAGATTTGTGTCATGCCAATTTTCTTTCCTAATATTCCATTATTCATGTTACATCTCCGCAACGAGGGTGTTTAGGTTCAACGACCTGTGCCTACAGAAGCGTAATTTTGACATCAACGCCAGCTGGTAGATCTAAGCGCATTAGTGCATTGACTGTCTTGGGAGTCGTTTGTAAAATATCCAATAACCGTTTGTGAATTCGCATTGCAAACTGTTCACGGGATTTTTTGTCTTTGAAGGTCGATCGCTGTACAGTGTAAGTGTGCTGCTTAACCGGAAGCGGAATCGGACCCGAGACCAATGCGCCTGTCCGTTTAGCTGTTTCTGCAATCTGACCTGCGGAATGATCTAACAAACGGTAATCAAATGATTTTAGACGAATCCTTATTTTCTGGTTATCCATTAATACTCCAACCAAATTTGGTTCATTGGCTCATTGGTGCATTACTGAACTAATGCACCAATGACCTCAAGTGGTTATTACTCAAGAACCTCTGAAACAACGCCGGCTCCGACGGTGTGTCCACCTTCACGAATTGCAAACCTTAGTTCCTCTTCCAGAGCAATGGGTTTGGTGAGTTCAACGGTAATACGGATATTATCTCCGGGCATTACCATTTCAACACCTTCGGGAAGATTCATCACACCCGTTACATCCGTTGTACGGAAGTAGAACTGTGGACGATAGCCACTGAAAAATGGTGTCCAGCGACCACCTTCGTCTTTGTTCAAAATATAGATTTCAGCCGCAAACTGCGTGTGCGGGGTAATACTGCCCGGAGCGGCAAGCACTTGCCCGCGCTCCACGTCCTCACGTTCAACACCGCGAATCAGGACTCCGACATTATCGCCCGCGCGACCTTCGTCAAGTAGTTTACGGAACATCTCTACACCGGTCGCAACCGTGCTAGTGGTCGGTGCGAGCCCAACAATCTCGACTGTTTCTCCAACGCGAACAATACCGCGTTCGATACGACCAGTAACAACCGTACCTCGCCCTGTGATTGAGAAGATATCTTCCACAGGCATTAGGTAGGGGCGATCAATGTCTCGTACCGGCTCCGGAATCCAATCGTCACACGCCTGCATGAGCTCTAAAATTGGCTGACATGCCTCGGCACTCGGATCGCCGCCACTTTCCATAGCTTGGAGGGCAGATCCGCTAATGACTGGGATATCGTCACCTGGGAACTCATATTCACTGAGCAGTTCTCGGACTTCGAGTTCTACCAATTCTAAGAGCTCTTCGTCGTCAACCATGTCTGCCTTATTCAGGAAGACAACAAGACTCGGCACGTTCACCTGTCGTGCTAAAAGAACGTGCTCACGGGTTTGGGGCATGGGACCGTCAGCAGCGGAGACAACAAGGATTGCACCATCCATCTGCGCCGCACCGGTAATCATGTTTTTGATGTAGTCCGCGTGTCCGGGACAGTCTACGTGAGCGTAGTGTCGATTCTCTGTCTCATACTCAACGTGCGCCGTGTTAATCGTAATCCCACGTTCCTTCTCTTCGGGAGCTGCATCAATCTCTTCGTAAGTTTTTACGTACTCATTCCCAGAGAGATTTGACAACACCATAGTAATTGCAGCCGTTAATGTGGTTTTACCATGATCAACGTGTCCAATTGTGCCAATATTGACGTGTGGCTTAGTCCTTTCAAATTTTGCCTTTGCCATCTATAAATCTCCTCATATTCTAATAAACAACATCCATTCACCTCACTGCTAAACGTTAGCAACAAGCCATGTCAACAGCGGGAATGGTTAAATCGAAAATCATTTCGACAAGATAATTTCCTGAGCAATGCTCTGGGGAACGCGATTATAATGTGCAAACTCCATCGAGTAAATTGCCCGTCCTTGCGTCAGAGAGCGGAGCGTTTTAACATAACCGAACATTTCAGCAAGCGGAACGTGGGCTTTAATAACCTGCGTTCCAGACTTGGAGTGCATATCTGTCTGGAAAATTTGTGCGCGACGCGCATTTAAATCTCCCATTACCTTACCCAAATAGTCATCCGGAGCAATAACTTCAATCTCCATGATTGGTTCAAGCAGTATCGGATCTGCGCGTTTCACTGCGTCTTTGAAGGCGATCCGAGCAGCGTTTGAAAATGCGATCTCTGAAGAATCAACGGGATGGTAAGAACCATCATACAATCGCACACCTACATCAACAAGGGGGTAACCTCCTAAAATTCCGGCGGTTATTCCCTCCTCAAGCCCCTTACGAACAGCGGGTATATACTCTTGGGGAATGACGCCTCCCTTTATTTCGTTGACGAATTCAAAACCAGCTCCTTGTTCTAATGGGTAAATCTCAATAACCACATGTCCAAATTGACCGCGCCCACCGGATTGACGAACAAAACGCTCGTTGGCTATTGCAGAACGCTGGATAGTCTCACGATACGAAACTTGAGGTTGACCAATCTCTGCTGAAACCTTAAATTCCCGAACCATGCGATCCACGATAATCTCTAGATGCAATTCCCCCATGCCGGACAGGAGTGTTTGTCCTGTTTCTGGGTCCTGATGAACCTTAAAAGTTGGGTCTTCTTCAGCCAGCTTTGATAGCGCTATGCCCATCTTTTCGATGTCCGACTTTGTTTGAGGTTCAATAGCAATGGACATTACTGGAGATGGAAATGCCATCGATTCCAGAACGATTGGCGCATTCGGATCGCAGACAGTGTCGCCGGTCATCACAGATTTGAAGCCAATAACAGCGGCGATATCGCCTGCATAAATGGCTTGGCGTTCCTCACGCTTGTTTGCGTTTAGCTGCATCAACCTGCCGATCCTTTCAAACTTCCGGTGCGTACTGTTGTATACAGTCATTCCTTGAGCCAAAACACCGGAGTAAACGCGGAGGAATGTAAGTTTACCAACATGCGGATCGGTTGTAATTTTGAATGCTAGCGCAGAGAAAGGCGCATCATCGTCTGCTAAACGGGTTCCATCCTCTTCAACTTCTGGATTCAAGCCGGTTACCGGTGGTACATCTGTTGGGGAGGGTAGATAATCAACCACTGCATTTAATAGCGGCTGAACGCCTTTATTCTTAAGGGCGGCACCGCACAAGACAGGAACAATTTCTCCGCTTAACGTCGCACTCCTCAAACCCGCTTTAATCTCTTCTTCGGACAGTTCAACCCCGTCAATATATTTAGCCAGTAGGTCATCGTCACACTCGGCAATTGCTTCCAACATCTGTTCCCGATATTCCAGAACACTGCTCATCATTTCATCCGGAATATCTGTATCAAACATTATAGATCCAGAACTGGCTTCGTCCCATGCTAGACCTTTCAGTGAAACCAAATCGACTATGCCACTGAAACTCTCAGCGGAACCGATCGGCAGTTGAATTGGTACTGCTGAAGCACCAAGCCGCTCGACCATCATTTCAAGTGTTCGGAAAAAGTCTGCACCAGTTCGATCCATTTTATTGATCAATGCGATGCGTGGCACCTGATATTTGTCTGCTTGTCTCCAGACTGTCTCCGATTGGGGTTCTACGCCGCCAACTGCACAGAAAACAGCGACAGCTCCATCGAGGATTCGCAGCGATCTTTCAACTTCAACTGTAAAATCGATATGTCCGGGGGTATCAATAATGTTAATGCCGTGTCCATCCCATTGGCACGTTGTTGCGGCAGCGGTGATGGTAATACCTCGTTCTTGCTCCTGTGCCATCCAATCCATTGTCGTTGTGCCGTCGTCAACCTCCCCCATACGATGCACTTTGCCTGTGTAGTACAACATGCGTTCGGTTACAGTTGTCTTGCCTGCATCAATATGCGCCATGATGCCGATGTTGCGTGTATGGGTCAATGGAAGTCGGCGATGCTCTATGGAACGCCGGTTTTCAGAGATTATTTGATTTCGTTTTGTCGCTCTCATTTTTCTTCAAACTTTCCGTGATACAATAAAGAGATAAAAAATTACCGTCCCGATAAATCGGGACTTCGCTGCGTTCAGCTTACCAACGATAATGTGCAAACGCCCGATTCGCCTCTGCCATGCGATGTTGATCAAGTTTTCTGCGAATTGAAGCCCCATCATTCTTAGCGGCATCTAATAATTCTCCCGCCAACCGCTCTGCCATCGTTTTCTCTCCACGCTCTCTTGCAGATTGGATAATCCAGCGAAGTGCCAATGTTGTGCGACGTTCGGCTTTGACATCAATGGGAACTTGGTAGGTTGCTCCTCCAACACGCCGAGACCGAATCTCAAGAACCGGCTTAACGTTGTTAATTGCTTCCTGGAAAACTGTAAGCCCGTCTTGGTCAGTGCGTTTCTCAACAATGTCTATACTATTGTATAGAATCGCACGAGCAACACTCTTTTTTCCACAAGACATTAAGAAATTTATAAATTTCGCAACCAGCTTACTATTATATTTTGGGTCTGGGAGTACGTCCCGTTTAACAACCTCTCCACGACGTGGCATACCTTACCTTGCCTCCTCTAACTGGCACTCTTTGCGCCATATTTCGATCTGGCTTGCCGTCGGTTTTCAACACCCGCTGTGTCTAATGTGCCTCGGACGATGTGATATCTTACATTGGGCAAATCCTTGACTCTTCCGCCTCGCACGAGTACAACTGAATGTTCTTGAAGATTATGATCTATGCCGGGGATATAGCAGGTGGCTTCTTGACCATTCGTAAAACGGACACGAGCGACCTTGCGGAGTGCCGAATTCGGTTTCTTAGGTGTTATTGTCCTGACTTGTAAACAGATGCCCCGTCGTTGTGGGCAACTTTCCAAGACTGGAGATTTGCTCTTCTTAGTTGTTCTTTTACGAGATTTTCTGACTAATTGATTAATTGTTGGCATATCGACCTCGACTGACTAATAATGTGCAGGCATAAATAAAGCCCCGCTACGGGGGCTCACAGAGTTGTCCTTTATAACGAAGTAACTGTGAAAAACACGCCAAAGTGCTTTAGAACTATAAAGTCCCCCTTTTCCGCCTAATTTGAAGCGAAAATCCTAAGTTAGCGTCAAAACGTGAATTGTACCAAATTGACGGTTGAATGTCAAGCACTTTTCTAGGTTTTTTATGAAGTTTTTTACGCTGCTCCCAAATTAACAGAATATTGCTGAATTATGTTTCCTCAAATTAATTACATCCGTACCGCCGGTTCTTGGACTGTATCCAACAATCGGGTGATTACAACATCGGAATCAACGCCTTCAGCTTCTGCGTGAAAATTGGTGAGTACGCGATGCCGGAGAACGGCGTGCGCCACCGATTTAACGTCTTCTATAGACGCATTCACACGCCCCCGTAGGATGCCGCGTGCTTTCGCACCAAGGATTAGGTACTGTCCCGCCCGGGGGCCCGCACCCCACCTGACCCACTGTTGGATGAAATCTGGGGCATCTTTGCTTTTGGGACGGGTTGCCCGTGCCAACCTGACCGCATACCGTACAACGTTATCAGCAGCTGAAACCCGCCGGACAATCTGATTAAGGGTTATGATGTCCTCGCCAGTAAGCACAGTTTCAAGTTCGGGTTCATCAACGCTGGTCGTCGAGGAAACAATCGTGACCTCCTCCTCCTCGCTCGGATAGTCGATCACGATCTTAAACATGAAACGGTCTAATTGTGCCTCTGGCAGTGGATATGTGCCTTCCTGCTCAATCGGATTCTGTGTGGCAAGGACGAAGAACGGTTGTTCCAGATTATACATAGTGCCACCCGCTGTGACATGATACTCCTGCATTGCTTCGAGTAATGCAGCTTGAGTCTTGGGTGGGGTCCGGTTGATTTCATCGGCAAGCAAAATGTTGGCAAATATGGGACCTTGGATAAAACGGATCTCCCGATGACCCGTGGAGCGCTCCTCTTCCAAAACGTCTGTGCCAGTAATGTCGGCGGGCATTAGATCTGGCGTGAACTGAATTCGCTTGAACTGAAGATTGAGGATTTGGGCAAGTGTCTTAATCGTCAAGGTTTTAGCGAGCCCGGGCACGCCTTCGAGCAAACAGTGGCCGCCTGCAAAGAATGCCATCAGCATCTGATCAATGACTTCTTCTTGACCGACAATTACTTTTTTGAGTTGTTCCGAGATAAGGTCTCTGGCATCCATCAGTTTTTCAATCGCTTGAACTTCTTCTGTCGCTGGCATGATATTCATGACTCCTTAATCGGTTTTAATCTCAATGAGGACATTTTCTTCTAACAATCTTTGTTTAGCCAATTTGATCGAAATGATTCTCCTCTTTTTAACCGAGCATCTCCCCCCGATCAACGCGAATAGGTCCAACTCGCTACGAAATCGTCGACATTGAAGACGGGCATCTCGTTGAAGATGTAGGGAGTTGGCTCCTTGTTCTGAAAGCCGGGCACGAGTTGAGGCGAATCGGTCTGGAGTGCGCTATCCAACGGGAGGAACCGCTGCCAGAGCAGTTTTCGCTCCGATTCCGTGAAGCGATTGGACATTAGCTCGCGTGGATGATGACGTATGTTCTTCGCCCGTTTGGACAACAGTACGAGGCAGGTCATTCGACCTTCAATGCCGGGGTGTAGTTCAGCCAACCCCTGACGGAATCCTCCTTCATCTAACCCAATAACTGAGCGGAAAATACGTTCAATCAAGGCGAGTTCGCCCCGATCCAGATCGAGGAAATGTTCAAACTTAACCGCCAGATGCGCCGGCAACCTATCAATCAACTCCGGTTGCCAAACGAAGGAGTGCGCATGTGGGTATATGCCATTGCCAAAGGCGCGATAGGTATACTGTAAGGTCCGACGCAGCTTCGTACTGTAGTTACTACCCCAGTGAAGAATTGTGTTCAGGTATACAACACCGTCACCTGCCTTCAACTCGATCGGGATGCCACTATCCAACGGCTCATGTTCGCTTTTGGATAGCTGCCGGTTTTCCGCCTCGGTATTGAAACGCTTGTGGCTGCCGGGCACTGCCCACAGTACATCATCATCATACAGTGCGATGTTCCACTGCGTGTATGCCGGGGGATTCGCTAGGGAATCTGTGAACAACCCCTCCAACGGTCCCTCGCGCCACGACCGGATATCGCGATGCCAGTCCCACGGACCGTGGTCTACCCGCGGGTTGCAAAACATACCGAATTGCAGCGGGGCTACCTCCTCCGCCTGCATTAACTGCTTGCTGATTCCGTAGGTGTTCTCGTGAAACACAAACTCTACTGACTCTGCCGCCTCTGGATCTACCACCCGATCAAATAACACCGGGCTGTGGACCCGACTCCCACTCTCCGCCCGGTGGCTCGTCCGGCTTACGATTGTCCGCCCACCACCGCTTATGCCGTTCGAGCATCTGCTCACAATGCGTCTGTAACGACTCAAGTTGTTGCGGTGGCACGCAGTCGCGCACATGATGTAACCCTTGTCCTGGATCTCTTTTGTGTCCGCAATTGTTGTCATGGCGTCCATCCCCGATGTATCGGGGTATCAATGCTTGGGTTTACCTAAATAGCCTTCATCTCTTTTTGTGAATCTCCGCGGTCTGCTCCGCAACCGTTTCCAGTTGGTCTTCATCCCACTGTTCTTGCTGCTGCAATGCGTACAGCGATGTATAGCCCCCTGACCAATCGGGAGGCACTAGGCAGGGGCGATCATCATGGTGCGCCCAGCGTGCTGGTTCGCCCCGGACAATGGTGCCCTCATATCGACTGGGTAACGGATTGGCGGTGTAGGTGAAAGCATCGGCTGACGAATAGACATTCAGCAGTAAAGGTCGTCCTTGGTCGGAAAGGTTCGGTTTGGAACCGTGAATCACGCGACAATTATGAATCGTGATAGATCCAGCGGGTCCCTTTAGATACTGGACATTTTCTGTATCAATACTTTTGGCGTCTTCGTCACTGAGGCAACCGACCCATTGATTGCTGTCATTGTACTGATTGAAAAGTTCGCCCTTGTGGCTTCCGGGGATAGCACCGAGGGGACCCTGATCATCGCCTACATCATGAAGATAAACGCCGATTGTGAGCGGACTGTAGTTGGTATGGGGCCAATAGGTGATGTCTTGATGCCACTTAACCTCTTCGCCGCCTTCTGCCCATTTGAAATTCAATTTCGAGTGATGGAATTTCACGTCCGCTCCCACCAGATCCGCTGCCACGTCAGCGATAATTGACTGCGAAGCAAACTCCCAATAGGCCGGATGATGTTCAACCGGACTAGTCAACCGGCGTAGACGCGGATTGTCCGCCGTATGACCCGGTTCCAGATCGAACATCATGTCCGACTTGCTCAAGGAGCGACTGCGCTGCACCATTTCATCTGTAACGTCGATCAGACGTTCGACCCAATCCTGCGATACAATGCTTTCAACGAGCAGGTATCCGTTATCAAAATAAAATTGACGTTGCTCTTGAGTGAGTGCCTCAGGTTTGTGGGACAATATCTTCTCAGGTGTCATCGGAAACCTCCTTCTATACGAAATCAACAATGGGATCTATACTTTCTTCTAACCGGACTTTCGCTGATACTAAAAATACGTCCATACGGTTCTGCGTCGCCATCATATTTTGGGTTCAGACGGCGAACCATTTCCTGTGCCTCTTGGGACCAATCTTCAGGGATGGGATGTGTCTTGCTAGCCAGCTGTGCCTTGATGCGCTCCGGCAAATCGCAAAAATCGGGCTGGAACCAGAGTGTGAGACCGTGCGGCGTTCGTCGGAGTTGTTCGCGTACGATGCGTGCAGCAGGCGTGAATCACCGATTAGCAGATCGCCCGCTTTGACCGGGACATCAATTTCATCAGGGCGCATCGAAAATTCGGGGCGGTTTAGGTTCTTTGCCGCTGAAATCTCACCGGCATGTGGTTCCATGATTAAATTGTGGAGTGGGTTGTGCTTGTAATGACGACCCAGGAATCACGCGGAGACAACCGTTATGGGGTGTGGTGTCAGTCAGGTAGTACATAAAAAAGACCTGCTGTGGTCGCGGGTCGTAGGTACTCGGATCTGCCCAACCAAACCAGTCGTAGTGCCAAAACAGCGGTGGACTGTGCGGTGGTTTGCTGAGGATATACCCACTAGTAAAGGTTGAGTCCTTGAACCCCATTGACTTCAACGCGTCAAGCGACAACTGCCACGAAATCAGTTCCGCGAAAACCGGATGCATAGAAGTAAGCCTGAAATGACACTTCCTTGAGAACGAAAATATCTTTTGTGCTCCTCCGTCATGTTTTCGCAGAGTCGGTCTGTCACGCTTTGAAGTGATGAGTAGCGCACGTTCAGGATATTCTCAAAGATACAGAA
>CASHTH010000543.1:0-19590 GCA_030341885.1 Geodia barretti
ATGTCTGTCTAGCCTCCTGGATCCCTTTTTCCTCCTAGCGCTGTTAGTGAATCCCCTGCAATTGGTTGCCATGAGCGACCCGCTCGGCAACGGTGGATTCCGCGTATCTGCTTAGATGACCTTCCGGCGCCTCATGGACTTGCGGATAGTGGCGGCGACTGCTGGGACACTCCCCCAGATTCCACCCAGCCTAGCATGTAGGTAAGGCTTATACCATCTTAGTCTGGTGCCGGTAAATGTTTCCGCCAAATTAACGCCATGGGTTAACCTCTTTGTAACAAGGTACCTGCGTGCGAGTACGGCTCCCACCACTCAGGTTAGGGCATGATTAAAGTTATAGAGACAGCGTTGACGCTTGGATCTCAATGTCTTAAACTAGTATTTATAACGTCCGATGTTATTATATATCACCTAGCCAGAGACAAAATACTGTTAATCCCTACAGGCTGTTTGGTTATCGGGTTGCAAAAGGAGGTAATTAATGGTTGTCCCCTGGGGGAGGCGTTTTCACAAACTCCCATCCATTCATTTGCCGAGGCAGACCCCATTTTCCGTCCTCGCTGCCTCGTATCCCGGCAATTGTTGTCAGGTGTGGGCAGCTTTCGCCATGATCGTACCTCCAGCCTGCCTATGCTGCAGGACCCCGACTGTCCATCGGCCCCTCTCTTCCCGGTTGCGGGTCGGCATCAACAACAGCACAAACAGTCGAAGTGTACAGGCAACTTTGAAGTTGGACCTGCGACCAAGGAGTAATTTCCTTTGATTATCCCGGGCCATCGTAGTGTTGATATGGCAGGATTCACGACGGCGACGCCACTGACCCAGCAGTTAGAGCCGCTCCGCGAGAGAGGTCTATGTGTGGCGCATGCTCCCGTGGAGGAACATTCGGATTCTTCTTCGGAAAGCGTACCTGGCTACATGCAGGACCCTGTCCCCTCGAAAGGCGCCCTGTACTCGCCAGATTCACATACCGCGTCTGACATGATTCATAGGTCAGAATCGCTACTACCATGAAAGCCGATACCGGCGACCGGCAGTAGTCCTGGAATCCGATATTCCGTGCCCGACACACACTCACTCTGTATTGGGCAAGACGATTCCTCTCTCGACTCAGACCCTTTGGCAAGGGCCGTAATGTCCGTACGTCTGGAGGCTCGACGACAGCCGGGACGGGACCCAGGATCAGCTGTCCTGGTATTGCTGAGTGTGTGAATCCTAGGGTTGCCAATGAGCAAGGCAGGCTCGGCAGCAGTCGGTTTCATCACCCGCAGCTTGAAGCGAGTCGCGCGCTGCCCTCTGGACTGCAATGAATCGGAGCGCCACTACGGCACGCACTAGCCCGTCCGGTCTCGGCGAAAGCGATCAAGTCCGCACCCACTTACCTCACCTTAGCGAGGGCGGAGGAGAGGCAGAGGGAATAATGATGAAGAAATGGAAAAGGAGGAGATGAGAGAGAGAGGGTAGATAGCGATATATAGAATGTGATCGAAGCTAATGCTGATGGCTACAACGCTTGATCTGCGATTTATCAGTCAAACGGGCATTGCGGTTGACGCTGGCTGCGCTTGTTGCGCGGACCACCAGGACACACCATCACAGGCGAGTTCAATGTAAGTCGTAGACACTCATCGACCTTTGCGTCACATACCATAAAACCCTTATTAGTATTGTTCTATCATTACTGTACTACTCTCTGCGACCGAAACCTTCAGGCCACGTTCAGGCCAAAATAAACGGATTGGAAAGGAGGTAATCATATGAAGTCCCCGGAGAGGTGTTTCTAACTCCATCCTTCAGCTGCGAGGCAATGCACCTTCTCAGGCTGGCAATCATACTGGCTTTCGGATAACCACAGCCTTGATGGCTTCGCCACGGCAGGACAACCAACGGCCCACGCGCCGGGACTAGACAACCGGGGCAAATTCAGTCCTTCACGCCAGCACGGCGACCTGCAGCGCTTCCAGGCGGAAACAGCGGAGAGGTATTGGCAACAACCCCAAGCTGATTTCCCCCATGGATCCACCGTGAATAGTGAACGGGGCAGTGCCGCTGCGGCAGCCGCCGAAGCCCATAATTCCGATTCCGCAGGAAGACGAAATTGTCTGGGAAGCTAACTTGACCGTGGGAGTGGCCTCAGATTCGACTATAACCTATCTTGGTTATGCTCCTGCTCACCCTTGTCCCCCGATGGTGGCGACCTGGATGTCACGACCTTCTCTCATGATGGAGTGGACTACACGGTCAGGGGTATTTACCTGCAGGAATCCATTGGTGGTTTTCGGCAGTTGATCTTCGACGGCGGCGCTCGTTTGCCCGAAGACTTATTCCTGGAGGTCGGGGACGACCAGTTCCTGGTTTCCGAATCAAACTTGTATGGGCTTAACCAGAACTTCCATGGTTGGGTAATGGACGAAAGCCTGGGCTGGACCGAGGGCCAGGTCATTGAAGTGGCGCTTATGCAGCCTGCTGAATGAGCCATCCCTTAGGAAATTACATGCCGCCCGCTTTCAAGGAGCAGAATTCCTTCCATTCCCGCCACTTCGGGCTTGCCTGATTTGACGGGACGCCAAACGGCATCACCGGAGTTCCTGCTCAAAAAAAGAAGGGCACCAAAATTTTGGTGCCCTTTCTGCCGTGAATCTCAGGGGCGCGATCCCTCAACCGTGCATGCAACGCATCACTTTGACGCTACTTCCACGACATCTCCGCTACCCGCAGGCGCTGGTCGGGACGGGGCCTGAACACCAGATCCTCGTGCATTCCGTGAATCTCGAAAGCCTGGAAGACGCCGAGGAAGAGAACGTCCTCCTTCATCCGGTCGGCCAGTTGCTCCAGCAAGTCTGCCCTGCCTTCCTCCAAGGTCGCGGCCCTTGCCTCTTCCAGTAATTCCTGCAGACCCGCTTCGCAAACCCGCGACTGGAAGTAGTAGCAGTTGAGCAGCCGACCGGCGGGCCGGCCGAAGTCCAGGCTGGGCCATTCCGGCGTAAACTCGATCAAGTGCCCCGAGCCCGAAGAGCCTGCGCAGTTGGTCGGGGGTTCTGCCAGGTTCTGGGCAGTAATCTCGCCGGCTTCGGAAACGGCGTTGCCGACGCCGCAGTTGCGAATGCTGGTCCACAGGCTGCGTTCCGTAACCTCCACCTTGCCATCTATCCCCACGGCCTCCCAGTAACCGGCCATGGCCTCGTATACTTCTGGCTGCTTGGGCACCCGTCCTTCGCGGCCGATAATCCTGATCTCCTCACCATCGTAGCCCACTTCCTGCAGCCGCCGCTGCGACAGGTCCGGGTCGTATTCCCAGTAACTGCCGTTATGCTCGGTTATGCCCGGCATCCCTATTACCCCGGGCAATGGTGTGCAGGTGGTGGCCGAATTGAATATCTCTTCCACTATTTCCTGGCAGTTGATGGCATGGACCAGCGCCTGCCGGAACTTGGTCTGCTTCAGCATGGGGTGCCACAGGGTGTCTATGAAACATCCTTCCACCTCCCACTGGGGCACCGAGATGGCCTGGGGCACTTTGGGTATGTCCTCTACGTTGAGTAAGTAGGTATGGTCCGCCTCTCCGGTTTGGATCATGGCCGACCGCACCGGAGTCTCCAGTCGCCACACGTACCGGACATTGGGGATGGCGGGGCGGGGCAGGTCGTTGCGACCGGACGGTACGTAGTCCTCGTATGCCTCCGAATCAACATACTGGCCGGGAACATACTCCGCCATCTTGTATGCGCCAAATCCGACGGTGGCCCTTTCCCGGACATCTGCCTCCGTGGACTGCCACCATTCCGGAGCCTGGTAAGCCACACTGGTAATATCACCAGGCAGGATGGGGCAGTTCTGCGACGCGCCGTCATTGTAATTGGCGTGGGCACAGGTGATGTCCAGGGTCATCTCGTCCACCACCTCGCCGGTCATCGGCCCGTGTACTCCAAAGCCCAGCCCAACCTGGGGGTCGCCGTTGTGGTTGATGTTCCACGCGGCCGTCGTGGCGTTCCATGGCTCACCATTGACGAACTTCACTCCCTCTCGCAACGAGAACCGCCACCGGTCCGGCGCCACCTGCTCCCAGCCGGTGGTGGACGTGGTTGGCCCCAGTTCCAGGGTAGTGGTGTTCAGCCAGACCAGTGCCTCGCCCCAGTTATGTACGACGATTGAACTGGTCTCGGCGCTGCCGGTGCTCCACGGCGAGAGGGCATCAGGCTCCGTGGGTATGACGACGACGATCGAATCCTTGCCGCTGCTTTCCGTCTCCGGCATGGCGGCGGGTATCGGAATCGCCGTTGGAGAAGGGGCCGCGGGTTCGGCGGCAGACTGGGACGCACCGGACGCCTGGGGCGCCGCCGGAGCCTGGGTGGGGGCAATCCCCATGGCTTCCGCTGCTGCCGTGGGCTGGGGCTGGGCCGCGGGCTGGGTCTCCACCTGCTGCGGCGCGGCAGTGGGCGCCGGCGGTTCGGTGGGACTGGCGGGAGGCCCACATCCTGCGGCAACCACCATAGCAGATACCATGATGATGACTAATAATGCGCGGCTGATCTGCACTGTCTTTAGCATATGGCTCTACCTCTTCCTAGCTGAATTTGCAGTCAAGGATGCCATATCACATGTGTTTTGCCAAATAATCTATGTAAGCTTTCAGAATCAGATCTGCCGTTGATTTTTACATTCAATAGCAGGATATTTATTGACTTAAATCGTTACACATGTGCCCTTCTTTTGCCTCGCATTGCCTCATGCCCTGCCTGCAGCTCCAGCATTTTTATAACTCTGCATAATATTCCATGTCAGTTATATATACTACAACTATTGACAGCTCCTATGTGAGGCGATATATCATATATGTATAGTAGTTATTTTCATTTTGAATATCACGTTCGCTTAGGGGTGATATTGGAGGTGCGAAATGGGCTAAGAAGATTGAGGTCTCTCCCCGGGATGGCCCTGCTGGGGCCCTTTACCCTTACCAATGGCAGAAGACCCAAATTTTTACCAAGATAAGCTTCGGAGAAGTCCAGATGACAAGGACAATTTCACTCACCCTGGTTTTTGGCGCCCTGGTGGCCTTGTTTGCCCTGTTGGCTGTGACCCTGCTCAACGCCGACGATCACAACGATAAACTGTATGTGCAGGTTTCCCTCACCAACCTGACTCGCGGGCAGGTATTGTCCCCCGTGTTCATCGCGCGGCACGACGGGAACTCTGACCCCCTCTACTCCCTGGGCCAGCCCGCCAGTGACGCACTGGCCAAGATGGCCGAGGACGCCGACGCCACCAACCTGTTGGCGGACTGGGACCCCGAGACCAACGGCAACGTAAGCGAATCCATGCTGCTCGCCCTGGACGACGGACCCATTCCACCAGGCAAGACGGTCAAAACCCATTTCGAAATTGATGACGGCAACACCCTGATGTCCTTCGCCAGTATGCTGGTCTCCACCAACGACGCCTTCATCGGCGCCAGCGGGCTGGATGTTTCCCGCACCCGCACCGTCACGCTGACCGCCTACGACGCCGGCAGCGAAGCCAACAGCGAGGACTGCGCCTACATCCCCGGCCCGCCTTGCGGCAACCACGCCGAGGACCCCGCCGAATCCGAAGGATTCGTCTACGTCCACAACGGCATTCACGGCGGCGAAGGCTCCGGCCTGACCCCCGCAACCCACGACTGGCGCGACCCGGTAGCCCGCCTGACCATCAAAACCTGGAGGCTCGACCAGTAAACTAGGAATCGGGAACAGCAGCTACCGCCCAGTAACGGGTGCGGCGTTGGAAACAAGCAAGGGGATGGACTTCAGAGGTCCATCCCCTTCGATTGTTCCCGACAATACCAGTCAAGAAGGGGGCAGCATCAGACAATGCCCCCTTCCGCCATTACCCAAACCCGCTCCGGCACCTGAAATACCAGGGGCAAGATATCTAAGAGGAGAATGGGAATCGCGTAACTGCTCCACCCTTTCTCTACTGACAGATGCTTGTTGTCTTGTTGATAAGCCTCGGCTAACGTGGTATCGGTGTTCTTTCCGAATCCATCCCCTCGCTTTTAAGTCGCTTACGGAGAACACCAAACTATGCCAAGCCAAAAGAGGTAAGTGCTAAACAATGGGAATCCGCATACAACCACGACCTGTAGAAATACCAGCAGACGACCCTTTCAAACACGACTTGCTCGACAGAAAAGAGTCGGCGGAAGCGCTCACGAACCTGCTGAGAAACATGGACGGCCCATGTGTATTGGCAGTTGACGCTGGCTGGGGTACAGGCAAAACAACCTTTCTTAGAATGTGGAGTCAACACCTACGTAACGACGGGTTTAAAACCGTTGAATTAAACGCTTGGGAAACCGACTTTACAGACGACCCTTTCCTCGCTATTTCATCCGAGATTACGAATCAGCTGGAAGACTCCGAAAACCAATCACTCAGAGACAGACTCGTTGGGGCAAAAACGGCCGCGGCTCAAGTTGCTAGGCGGACAATTCCTGCAGTAATCAGAGCCGCAACAGCTGGCGTATTGGACCTTTCACCACTTATAGAGAAAGAAATCGGACAGACCTTAGCATCCGTCACGGAAGACGGGTTGGCTAGTTTCGCTCAGAAACAAGCTTCATTTCTTGAGTTTCGAGAATCTTTGGAGGCGCTGGCCCAGGGAGTTGCTACGGCCAGTGAGGAGCGCCCTCTAGTAATCATGATCGACGAGCTAGACAGGTGCCGCCCCAATTACGCCATTGAACTCTTGGAGGCAGCTAAGCACTTGTTTTCAGTTGACCATGTTGTCTTCGTCTTAGCAATCAACAGAGAGCAGCTTGCCCATTCAATTAAAGCCGTGTACGGTTCCGGTTTTGACTCAGACGAATACTTGCGGAGATTCTTTGACGTGGACTTTAGATTGCGAGTCCCCAACAGAAGTCACTTTATATGGGCCATCATAGACGGGCTAAGAATCGAGAATTACTTTGAACGAACTACTGATAGAACGGCTAGGCAGGAGTTTCATGAGGCGAAGAGACTGCTTACTTCGTTCTTGGACAACTCCGGCTTAGGCCTCAGGACTATTGAGCAGGCTCTTCACCGCTTTGGCTTGCTATTCGGGTCTTTACGAAGTGATACCAGAGTATTGGGAATCGCTGCCGCTGTAGTCCTAATAATTAGGACAATCGACACGAACCTTTATCGCCAGTTCATCAGAGGAGAAATTGAAGACTCGGAACTTGCAGATGCCATTTTTCCTCGCGCTGGACTGACGCTAGTCCGTAGCCAACCAGAAGCTTGGCTCTTCGAGGCGGCCCTTATTGGTGGAGGACTAGAAGTGAAGGGGGTCGAGGCTTTGCACCGAGGACCTGAAAGTTCGTCTCTCTGGCGCCGCTATAAGGACATTTCAGATAAGGAGCAAGCAGATAAAATTCCCTTATCTCGCCGTCACCATTCGGCAACCCATATCCTGCAAAACTTAAGCAATCTTTTTAATTATGGCTCTACCTACAAAAGCAATGACGGTATGTTCCATCAATCAATTGGTTACTTTGGCTTCGGGCGTGCATATGAGCGGTTGGAATTGTTTGCGAACGACCTCATCGAGGTTGATTCGGCAAAGGACCAAATCCATGAGGCTGTAGGGAATTAACCCCCTACCCCAAATCATCCAAACACTCCCTTACCGGCTTGGCCAGGCAGGTGAAAATCGGCGTGTCCCGCTCCGTGTAGGGGCGGGCTTCCGAGTTCCGCAGGTCCATCACCAGGTCCAGGAAGGTGCCGGGGTGGTCTGTCTCGAAGCCCAGGACAAACTCCTGGTCGTCCAGCCCGAATGAGTAGGACGTGCTGATCTTCACGTCCGGATACTTGTGGCCGATGACAAAATGCTGGCTCATCATCCGCTGCCGTTCTTCCTGGGAGCACTGGTACCACTCGTGGGTCTTGACGAAGGGATAGACGAACCGGTACTTGCGGCCCACGATGCGCATGGTAGCCGTGGTTCCCTCCTGTCCCTCGTGCCGGTGGTCGTCCACGTAGGCGAGCGGCGCGTCATCGCCAAGTAGGAGTGGGGCGTGTGCAGGTAGCCGGCCAGTTCGGTGCGGTTAAGCTGGGCCATCAGCTCATCAATGGCCTCCAGCGAGCGGCTGACCTTCCACAGCATGAAGTCCACGTCGCCGCGGGTCCCACCAGGCTGTAGCTGGACATCGATATCCGGTCGGTAAATTCCCCCAATGTAGCGGCAAACTCTTCCTTGCTGCGTTCCCGTTCGTCCCGCGATAACTGCCGCCACTCCGGGGCCACCTTGTAGAAGGAATATTTTACGAAATCCCGCGCCTCGTCCTGGGTCATCTGCGCCCTCTCCTGCCTGCCATTGATTGATCCACTCTCCCGATGATAGCAACGCTCCTGCTATCGCTTCACACCCAGTATTCACAGGCAGGTCTATCGCGTTCTCACCTCAGGCCAAACGGACGTTCCTGCGAAAGCGGAACCCTCGAACCATTCGTGCCCATTTGTGCCCATTCGTGGATAAGAAAGGAAACCCGCCATCCGCCCTCGTGTGCCTTGGTATACAGACCCGGTCCCCATGCCCTGCTGCACCCCTTCCTCAGTCCGCAAACCAAACACTCCTAGTTACATAATCTTTGTAAGGCCCCTCAGACCCCGTTTATCCAGAGCTTGTCGAAGGAGCCACATCTTTGCCTTTTCAGATACAGATACATAAAACCTCAGTATCAATCCCGGTTACCACTCTGGTTACCACAGCTTTGTCATAAGACGGATAGGGCTTTTCGGCTGTTTACTAATCCAATTACAGGAACCTACGCCCGAAACACCAATACCGGTCTGGCCAGTGCTTGACGGTCCGACCGAGCTCTTGAGTAAGCCCAGGAACCAGAGAATACATTGACGAATACTCGCCACAACGGGCCGCGGCTGCGGCTGAGAACATCAACATTGGCGAAAGGTACACGGTTAACTCTGGGCAGGCCGAGACCAGCGAGCTGATGATATCAGCCAAGGCAAGCTGGCGCACACTGAATCAGGCGTCATATCCAAAGGCCAGCGAATACCAGGGTTGCCCCGGCCCAGGTATTCGACATTGGGATAAGAGGGCCGCCGTCCCGCAATTCCTGAACACGGCGAAGTTGGCGCTTTGTTGGATACATTCGACTGTATCTTGAGCCGTTGCCTACGGCTTCAGTCGCCGCCCCGACAGGGTCGGAGCCGCCAGGACAGCCCGTAATCCTTGTTACGTGGCCTCTTTCTTGAGTGCCGCCCCTTGGTAAGGCGGAAGTAAGGGCCATGGGTTCCACAACGCCTGTAATGCGACTCTCAGAAGCCTTACGGCCATGCCCAGGGACGGAGTCGGGTTCTACGCTGTTGGGATCGCATGTTCCCCTATTCCTGGCTGGTGATTGGAGTGCGTTGTTTCTTGGCCCTGCAGACCAGTAGGCTTTGCCAGGGCTTGCCGACTTGGGTGGCAAACCCAGCCGGACTGGGTCAGCGCCGCCGACCCGTGGGGCATTTACCAGGCCGCGTTGGCCTTTGGGCAGAACTGGATTGGCGATTTCTCCCCAAATCCGAGGACGGGTTCGTAGGTGCTGTCTGCGCGGACAAGTTGGCCCCTCGGTAGAAAAGAGTCGGTTGCTATTAGATTGCGCTGATGGTAGTCGGCGAAAGGGTGTGCTATCTCCCCTTTCCCCTCTGCCCCGCCGAGGTCAACGGCGGGGCCAAATATTTTCGGTTCAGCTCTTAAACGACTTACCTGCGGGGCAGGTTCGCCATGTAGTCCTCGACCTCTCGGCTGGGCCACCTGCTGGTACCGGCACTGGGCTTTACCGGGCGAGGGAACTGTCCCTTGTTGATCATCCGGTGCAGGGTGGACCTGCTGATCCCCAGCAGTTCACATACCTCTCGTGACTTCAACAACTTGGATGTGGAGTCAACCATCCCTTTCCTCCAAAAAAACCACAGCCTCGTGGCAGATTGACCAAGGCTTCTCGACCTGGGGCCACCAACCGGCACCCTGAATATTCAATGCCCGGTTGTTCAATGTCAGGCTATTCAACAGCTGGCTATTCAATGATTGAATGCGGCTCCTGGCGGAGTCAGGCCTGGCAAAACCCGAGCGCGGTGAACTGGTCATTATTCCTCTCTCTTGGGCTTTACATCGGTGGTTGGTGAGCATTTCCCGGGTTCACTCCAATTGACTTTTCGTAATAGGGGACTAGAATAAAATAGATGGAGGTAGAGGGACTCCAACCCTCCCGGTAGGAAGAGTTGGAAGGCTCTCCGGCAGCATGCCACCCCCATCGCTGGTGGAGGCGTCGCCAAGACGCCGCCCCCGCGACATTGCAGGGTCTTTCACTGTAGTGTCGTGACCTATGCCGGTACCACATGACTTGACCTCCTGTGGCATCGGGTTGAGGGACCGGTGAGAGTGACTTTGTCAGGGTCCTGGTCTCACCGGTCCGCGGAAACCGTTACTATTGTGCCTTGCTTTTTCCGGTTTGGCAAAGCGATATACACTTGTAAAACATTGTTGACCCGCGCCGGGTGAATCCCGCCCGGTGGAACATAAAAAAGGCCAAGTAATTCACCCCCGGGTCCTCAATCGTTCCTCAGAGAGGCGCCTGTTTGTCCCCAAGCCCATCGGATGCCCCTTGAGTCTCTTTGGCAATACCCTGCAGGCAACCTGTAATCTGCTTGGTTTCATCGCCACCAACTTACCCCAACAGCCACCTCAGATATCCGCTTGGAAAGCCTGGTCAAGGTCGGCATTGCCAAAGCCGCTGAACCTGGCCAACCCGTTGTTGCTCCCCGGAAGGACTACTCATCCCTGGCCTCCGGCTGACTGGCAGTCCTGGTTGCCCCTTTACCGGCTTCCCAAGGGCTTAGCGGGACTGCCACCCGGTTGCCGCGTCAATGAGGGAGTAACCGGTCCAGGCGACCGGGCAGGGCTAGTCCTCGTCCTTTTCATAGATGTAAACCCGCTCTGCCCGGCGCCAGGCGTGGGTAGGGATTTCGTTGTTGCCGATCAGGTCCCGGGCATAACGCCGGGTGGCCCTGATCTTGGTGGCCAGGTACTCTTCCAGGGTCCCGTCCTCGGTCATGCGCCGGAGTTCTCTGGGACTGGTCCGCTTCTCATGCTCGATGATGCGCTTCCTCAGGGTGTTGTCCCCCGGGTCGCCCCGCTGCTCCCTGGGCGTGTCACTGACATACTGGATCTCGGCCTCAGCCATTGGAATAACCCCCTTTTGTACTCCGCCTCTCAACCATGCGGGCTGGCCGGACTGCTCTGTCCTGGCCCCTGCGCTTCCGTGGCCTGGGCGGAACCTGGAGAAACTGGGTCTCCCGCCGGTACTGGCGTCCTCCGGTTCTCCGTGGCCCAGCATCCTGGAGCCGGCAAGGCTCGCCACGGCCTGGGCTGAAACGACCGCGTCTCGTTGGCTTTCATGCCGGCCGCCGGGGCGACCAATCCGTCCGGGCCCACGCTGAGGGCCACAATGCTCGCCCGGGGGATGAGCCCGGGGGATGATATGCGGGTTCCTCTCCTAGCAGTCGGCTGTTTTCTTCGTGCCAGTGTCGACGCTTTGGACCCGTGGTTGGCACCTCGGGGCTTGGCCCGCCACCTTGACGTCCATGGCCTCGAACCTGGTTCTCTCGTATACCAGGTCCTGGCACTCCGAGGATTGGGCAAAGGCTTCGTCCCTGTCCTGGTCCCCTTCCTCCGACACCCTGACGACCGGCGGGCCGCCGAAGTGCTCCCGCTGGCCCTTTAACTCTATAACCGGGCAGGCCGCTGCCTGGTAGGGAGTCTGAGGGTTCGGGTCCACCAGGGCAAAACCGTCCAACCGGGTGATCCCAGCGTCGTCCCGCACTGCCGGTACCTGCTTGTCCTTCTTGTTGACCATAACCTATTCTACCAAATCCCCGACCCGGGGCCCGGGGCGGCCCAGGCGCCGGGAAACCACCTTTCTCAATGGGGAAATGTTAACGGAGAATTCTTCCGAACATTAAATATATCGGTAAGGGGACAAGGAGGACAAAGGGGACAAACAGCACAAGGATTCGCCAAATGGCGCAATTGGTTTGGTGCGCAAGTACAAGAAGTGCAATCCTGAGCTTCAAGATCGGCGACAAATCGCGAAAACTGCAACTGCACGAAGCTAAAGGCCCTGATGGTGTTGCTGGCCCCCTGGAGTATCACAGGCCTTCCGACTCCCCCGGGTCAATATCTCTAAACCCGTTAGATTTCAGACACTATCGACGAGGGTTTCTTGCCGCTGCAACCAAGGGTGATGCCGGTCCTTTTTCGGGAGCTATGACCAGACAGTTTGGTAGCTTCCTGCTCCAGGATCCTGTGCCCCAGCATTTCGAGCACCGGCGGGGCGCCGAAGTTCCCCGCTGGTCCTTACCTCTTTGACCGGGCAGGCCGTTCCCTTGTAAGGGGTCTGAGGGTTCGGATTAACCGCGGCGCAACCGTCCAACTGGGTGATCCAGGTGTCGTCCCGCAGTGCCGGTGCCCTTCTGTCCTTCTGGTTGGCCATACCCCATTCTACCAAATGCCCGATCCGGGGCCCGGGGCGGCCCAAGCACCGAGAATCCCCCTTCTTCAATAGGGAAATGTTAACGGAGAAACCTTCCACGTAATAAATATATCGGTTACACCGCAAAGGGCGCAAACACCGCAAACACCGCAAGAATTCGCCAAATGGCCCAATTGGTTTGGTGCTCAGCCACAATAAGTACAACTTTGGCCCTACAACAGCAGTGACAAGAGTCGAAAGCAACGTTTCCAGGAAGCAAGAGGGCCTTGACGGGATTGCCGGGCCCTTGGAGGATCACGCGCTTTCCGACGTCCCCCTGTCAATAGCTATAAGCTGTTCGGATTTCAGACTGTGTCGACGACGGTTTCCTGCCGCTACAACCAGGGGTGGTGCTGGCCTATTCTCGGGAACCGTGACCCGGTAGGGAAAGGAGTTCGTTGCTTTGCGATTCTGTACTGACTAACTGGTCGGCCACAAAAACGAACCTGTACAGTTGGCATTTAATTGGCGCCTCATGGGGGTAATGACGGGCACCCTTCCTCCCTGGCGTTGCCTGCGTGTTTTCGGCTGTTACCCATGCTGTTCCGGTGTAGCCGGTTGCCGTGGACCTGCCTGAACGGGATAAGGATAACTACCGCGTTAGTAATATTCGCTATAAGGGCAGCAAAGCCAGCAAGAACTGTAAACACAGCACATTCTTGACTCGAATGCGCTTGAGAGGATGCAGGAAAACCGGGCAATAATCGCAGACAGAAGGGAAGGTGGCGACCTCAGGGTTTGCCCAGCATCAGCAATTTGCCTGCCGGGAGTGGCTCGGTTCGTCCCGAAGCCAAGGGGAACTGGGGCAAGACTTACCATGACCAGGGCAACGGCTATGGGGAATTTGTGCGGGTCTGATACCATTATATTGCGGGTGTTTGAGAAGTTGCGGGTGAGAATTTCAGTGTTGCGGCAGAGGAGTGTCGGACGTGAGTGAAGACAATTTCTTCAGCGAAGACCTGAATACCGCCCTGTTGGAGCTTCTGAACGACCTGGTTGGTGACCGGGGCCGGGTAGGAGCCGCCGACGTCCTGGGTGTGAACTACCGCACCCTGCAACACTGTCTGAACAGCCGGCGGTTGAGCCGGCGCATGCGCGAGGCGCTGGAGCACTACCGCAGTTCGGCGCCGGTTGTGGTCGACCTTCCGGCGGCGGCTGAAGAGGCCGGTCCAGAGGAAGGCCAAGGCGAATCCCTGGAGCAGCGGGTGGCTGGCCTGGAGGGTGAAAACCGGGCGTTGCGAGAGAGTATTGAAGCCCTGGGCAGCCAACTGGATGAGTTGAGGCACCGGGTGGCCAACCTGGAAGGACCGGGGACGAACCGGGCTGGTAGTGAGCCGCTGGCCGTTGACCAGGACCTACAGGGGGAAGGAAGCCAGCACAGTTCGGACCACGGCGCCCTGGAAGCTGGGGTGGTCACCCTGGAGGAACGGCCTGGCGAGGAGCAGACTCTGGGGGCGGCGGCTCGTAGGGTGGCCGAGTGGCGGGAGGCCGGCAGGAGGGCCGCCACTGCAAACGGTCGGGTTGAGCGGGCCGATGCCGAGGTCAAGCGGTTAGAGCTTGAAGTCAGCCTGGTTGAACGCTTTCACCTGACCCTGCCGCCGGACACGGAACCCTGGGATGAAGCCACCAGGGAAAAGCAGGTCGACCTCAAGTACAAGGCCTTGCAGCAGGCCAGGGAGGAGTCGAGGAAGGCAGATATGGCCCGATTCTGGAGAGGGTTTTTCACCTTTGGGCGGTGGAAGAAGTAGACAACCTGGGCGGGACATGGATGCTTCCCTTGATCATGGGGGAATTTAAGACGAGAGGGTCGGTCCTGGCCGCCTGGCGATGATTCACTGAACCCGCGGCCGAGTCCTCCCTCCCTGGCTCGGTTACCTGGATTTCCAGGTGCTTGCCCGGGTGGTAACCAGGCAGGCATCTGGCCCGGCGGTCCGCTGCGTTCCAATGGCAGTATTTCTCCCCGCATGCCGCGAGTTGCATTTGGGCATCGCACCGCCCACCCGCCACCGCTCCAGTAACGAGGGATGGTTGAGTTGGAGCAGGGTAACCACGGCTTTGCGGCTGTATTGATAACCCAATCGTTGATGATGGACACGGCTTGTCTGGAAATGTGCAGGGCGAGAGCGTCGGCCAGGCTCTCCGCCATTTGCTGGATGGATATTCCTGAACAGAGCGTCCTCATAGCCATACGGGCATGTTCTGCAAGGACCCGGTGGCCCACCGATGTACCGTCTACCTGAAGTTCCTTGACGTAACTCCGACAGAGGCAATGCCGATAACCGTTGAATTGGCCGACGTTTAATAACCGGGTGGATTCACAAGCTGGGCCGAGGTAATAGTTGGAGGTGGTGAGGGGATTCGAATGACTTACGAGAGCCCATACAATTATGGCAATGTTCGCGATAATGACAGGATTATTCCCACACTTTTTCCCACATGGCGATTCGGATAATTAGGTTTTCCCGGCCTTGAGTTTTAGGCAGCAAGAGGGGCAGGAAAGAAATCATGGAAAGTCCCGTGATCGTCTCCAGAACAATGTTCAGCAGTTGGTTTATGCGGTTCCGGTTTGCAAATGAGTTTGCCAGGTTGCCTGCTGCCTCAAGGGAATCCCGGAAGCAAACAGAACCGACCAACCGCCCCGACGTTCGGCAAGCGATATCAAAATGTCGAGTTCGAGTCCACCACGGTGATCCGTTTCACCCAAGGGGTGATGCCTCGCCAGCGGGTAGGCAGTATTATTACAGAAACCTGAATCAGTATCTCCGTGGCCTTTTTACTCGCTGCCTTTAATCATTTTAGGAGGATGAGCCATGCCCGATCCGATTTCGATCAGGGTGGAAACCAACCAGCCCGCCACGATGCGTGACGGCACCTTGCTCTACGCGGACGTGTACCGGCCCGATGGCCCGGGCCCGTTCCCGACGATCCTCCAGCGCACCCCCTACGACAAGGCGTCGCCGCTGTCGGCGCTGATGCTCGACCCGATGAAGGCCGCCAGGGCCGGATTCGCCCTCGTCATTCAGGACACCCGCGGGCGCTACACCTCGGGCGGTGAGTTCTACTGCTTTGTTGACGACATCAACGACGGCTACGACACCGTGGAGTGGGCCGCCTCTCAGCCATGGTCCAGCGGCAGGGTTGGTATGATCGGGGCATCCTACGTGGGCGCGACCCAGTGGCTGTGCGCCACGACAGCCAGCCGCCGCACCTGGCCGCCATCGCGCCCAACGTCACCGCCTCTAACTATCACGACGGCTGGACCTACCAGGGCGGAGCCTTCGAGCTTGGCTTCAACGTCTCCTGGACCATGCTCCAGCTGACCCTGGCCAACTTCAAGACCCACTCGGCCGTGAAGAACATCCCGCAGGCGCGCGGCGCCGAGCTGCTCAAGGCCGTCGACGGCATGAGCGATGCGTTCAAGCACCTTCCCCTGACGACTTCCCACATCTCGAGGGCGGTCTGGCCGACTATTTCTTCGATTGGCTGGAGCATCCCAGCTACGACGACTACTGGGAAAAGCTGTGCGTCGAGGACCAGCATTCCAACATCAACGTACCGGCGCTGAACATTGGCGGCTGGTACGACATCTTCCTGGGAGGCACCATCCGCAACTTCCTGGGCATGCGGGAGAAGGGGGCCACCGAGGATGCCCGCCGCGGGCAGAAGCTCATCATCGGACCCTGGCAGCACGGCTCGCGAGGCGGCAGCATGGCCGGCGATCACTACTTCGGGGTGGCCGCCGACGCCATGGCCCTGGGTCTCGACGAGATTCACCTGCGCTGGTTTCAGCACTGGCTGAACGGCCAGGATACCGGGCTTCTGGATGAGCCGCCGGTCAAGATCTTCGTGATGGGCGACGACGTTTGGCGTGACGAAAACGAGTGGCCGCTGGCCCGCGCCCAGGCCACCAGCTACTACCTGCACAGCGGCGGCAACGCCAACACTCTGCACGGCGACGGCGGCCTCAGCCCGGTGCCGCCCGCCGACGAGCCTCCCGACATTTTCCTTTACAACCCGGCCAACCCGGTGCCGACGCGAGGCGGACCGCTCTGCTGCAACCCGTACTTCGCCGCCAACGGCGCCTTCAACCAGAAGGAGATCGAAGCGCGTCCCGACGTGCTGGTGTACTCCACCCCTGAACTGGAGCGGGACGTGGAGGTCACCGGACCGGTCACCGTCACACTGTGGGCCGCCACTTCGGCCACCGACACCGATTTCACCGCCAAGCTGGTGGACGTTTGCGAGGACGGCTGCGCCCGCAACCTGACCGACGGCATCATTCGGGCCCGCTACCGAGAGTCGATGTCCAGCCCGTCGTTGGTGGATCCGGGGCGGGCCTACTGCTACACCATCGACCTGTGGGCCACCAGCAACGTGTTCAAGGCGGGGCACAAGGTCCGACTGGAGGTGTCCAGCAGCAACTTTTCCCCGCTTCGACCGTAACACCAATACCGGCGGGGTCATCGCGGCCGACACCGAGCTGAGGCCGGCGCTCCAGACCATCCTGCACGACTCGGTCCACCCGTCCCACGTCACCCTGCCCATCGTGCCGCGCTAGTTCACCGCGCAGGCACCCGCGCAGGCACCCGCGCACACCTCCAGCGAACATCCAGTCAATTCCCTTTCCCAAAGAGAGAAGGTCAGGGTGAGGGCCCTCCTTCAGGCCCAACTCTTGGTCAGAAAATAGAGGAGATGCCGATGCCTCACGAATCGATCCACGATCCCGATGCTCCGCCGGACCCCCTGCGGGACTGGTATGTCAACGAGATCTGGGGCCGGCGGACCACCGACGATGACGCGCTGTTCGAGGTGATGAGCCTGCAGGTCTTCCAGGCCGGCTTGACCTGGAAAATGATCCTGGACTAGCGGGACGCCTTCCGACACGCGTTTGCCGGTTGGAAGATTGACGCTGTAGCTGCCCTCGGGCCCGATGATGTGGAGCGATTGCGCCAGGACGGCGGAATCGTCCGCAACCGTCTAAAGATCGAGGCCGTGATCGAAAACGCCCGCCGGGCACAGGCTCTCGGCGACCAGCACGGCGGCTTCTGCCGGTGGTTGTATGAAACGCTGGAGGGCCACGAGTATCCGCCTCTGGCTCGGGAACTGCGCCGCACCTTCAAGTTCATGGGACCGGAAATAGCCCGGATGTGGTTGATGGCCTCGGGCCGGATTACCCGCGAGGAGGGTGACAAGTACCGGCCCGGCAGAGCCAACTAACTGTCTGGGAATGCGAGCCATCGTTTGCTTCGCGGTATGGTGGAAGATGTGTTCACCTTGGGAGTCAAGGTCACCGGTTTGATACAGCGACTGGGACTGGAAGACGGCGAACCCGTTGACTGAAACTGGCGGCCTGTCGGTATTCATCGAGCCGAAGAGCGGGATTGCCCAACTGCTTTCCCTGGCCTGCTACGCCATCGGCCGGATCAGGTACGTCCCCTGCACTTCCAAAAGTTTCCGTTTTCCCATGAGAGCCACCTGCGGACATGCGGCCATGCGCCGCACGCACTCGGGCCCGCCGGGCGTACTCCAGTGGGCTGGTTCATCAATAATCACGGTTACCGAGCCGTAGAGGAGTCGCTCATTACCGCGCGGGGTCGCATCTGCCTTGAGGAGCCGCGTGCCGGAGTTCTGACACGCGCCGGTGGAGCTGCAGTACGACGAGTTCACCAACGACATACTTCCCAACCGCCTGGTGAAGGCGGCGGACCATCGGTTGGGCCGATTCGCCGGCGGTCTCCGGACCCGCCCAAAGCCAGGACGGGTTGCGGTATCATGGATGGAATATCCCTGTCGAGTTCGCGCGGACAGGGTTCCGATGGTGGCTTTGGACCGTGACGTGCACTACGGGATGTGATGAGCCTGGCCAGCTCATTACTGACAGTCAGCCGTTGCAGGCCGTGTGGGCAGGTATGTTCCAATGACGCCGGCGGGGAAGCACCGTCACAGAGGAGTCGGGCGCCATGCCGGAGCAGGAGCAGTTTTCGGACCACGACCGCCTTGACACGGTTCGAATTCGATGATTGAAAGGCACCGATTCTACCGCCACTTGCCTGGCTCCCTTGATAGTGTTGGATTGGTGGGCTAGCTGCGGGACTCCAGACGGCGTTAGTGGGATCGCAACGACTGGTTGAGGCGTGCCACGGTTACGGGCCCTGTGGCGGCGCGGCACTCTCGCGGGTAGCTCCTGTTCGAACCGAGTGCACAGGCACATTCATGCAACACTCGGCATCTTTTACCTCCGCCGATTACAAACACCGAGGAGATGAAACGTTGGAAAAGTGACTCTGACGCGTGCTCACAAGAGACGAGCCAAAGACACGAAGCACAGGTCAGTGTACCGGCACCAGGACGGCGACGTCAGTCTCAGTAGTGTCTACAATCGACAAGGACGCTCTGGGCGAACGTTCCACCGGCCACGCTCCAGGTGTCATATCCCCGCGTAAGCCGGGCAGGTAAGCTGCCCTGGGAACCACGCTGGGGAACCGCGCTGGGATGGCGCTGCGATGAAAAACGGGGTACAGCGGACCCCTGAGGCGGATGAAAGACGACTGGTCAACCTCCAGGGCAGCGTCCCGAACCTCAGCCTACTGATCAATGACGAACTGCTGGGCTTTGTGCCTTGTCCCCCACCGGGACGCGAGACTCCTCTCAGGTCTTCAGCCAGCACTGCCAGTGGGGCTCCATCCGGTCACCACCACCTTTCCTGCTATACGAATGGACCGCGCGGTCTCAGGAACGATGGGATGGATCTCTCCACGTCGATGGAGGCCTGACCCAGCGGTCACATCGCCTGAGCTAGTTACCCAAGGCCAACTGCAGTACTCGGTATGGGATGGCGACTCCGCCGGTCGTTGATGGACAGGCCGCTGAATGGCACCGGCATAATCCAGCAATTAGAGGTTCACGTCCCGGTCTGTCGGCACAGGGAGCGCCACAGGAGAGCACCGTCTTGGTCCGATGTCTCGGTATACACTTTGTCCCGCTGACGACGGCGTGGGTCCAGGCGTGGAGCTGGGTCCTCCTGGGGGCTTGAG